>CAIGRL010188765.1:0-22710 GCA_903798325.1 Fraxinus xanthoxyloides | reverse complement strand
ATTTTGATAACAAATGTATAACAACAATCATATAAAACATATCATGATGTTAATGAAATATTAAGTTAAACTACTACATAAATTCCAATACAAGATGTTTAGCCCATCAAAGATAAATAACAAATAAGGAGATTGTTGGTACAATACATATCAAATATTGGAATATAATGAAATGAAACCAAAGTTAAAGATACAACCCTTTCAAGAAATGCTTTGGATCCTCCTTCATTGATTTCTCCAAGTTCTTTGATGATTGGTCTCCTAGTTGTTATCAACTATGCTTCTAAAATGAACTAAGAACAAGATAAAAGAAAGAAAATAAAAATGAAAGAGAAAAGAACAAAAAAAAACGTCCAAGGCTTGGAGAAGGAGAGGATGATCCCCTTTTTTTTTATTTTTTTTTTTTATGTTTTTGGTTGCTTTTAAAGGATAATTAGACTCCTAAAAATATTCAAAAATATCTCCTAATAAAAAAAACAAAGATAATGAAAACTTATAACTTAACTAAGAAGTAAGCTTAGTTAAGTGGCTAAAAACACAAGAAAAAAAATCCAACTTTGACCAAAGATAGATAAATTTCACTCCAAGTCCTCCAATTTTATGTCTTGTGCAATTTGGTCTCCAACTTCACCATTTTTTACGCTTTTAAGTCCAACGTTCTTCCTTCTTGCTTCGTTCTCTTTCTTGTCAGGGTTCTTGTCTACAAAAGTAAAAATTACACAATTATGAATAGAAATCCACTCAATTTCAATTATAATTAGCTCCGAAAAGTGCCTAATAAGTGTGTAAAAACACACTTATCACAGGCTGGCAAGACACGTTGTATTGTGGGCCCACTTTTGGGGGACATTGGGGCCACACTATATTGAAACGTTTTATAGTATGTGATGTGACAATAACATATTTTAAGGTATTATAGAACAAATGTTGATTTGACAGTTGACTCAGTCGCACGAGTGTGTACGCCTATTTTGAGGAAACAAAATCGTGGCACACGAACACGAATGTCACACACAAACTTAGCACAGTTTGATTGAGCTAAATAATTAATTAATAATTAATAATTAATTTTAATTATATATTTCATGAGATTCATAATTTATCAACCATATATACTATCAACTTTCATCAATATCTACTAAAAAATAATTTTCCATCTAAACAAACATAGGCTTAGCCCTTGTTTGATTTTCATTTTTTTTAAATACATTTTTTTCAATCGCACATTTTTCAATAAAATAATATTACACATAATTCAAAAAAATTTCTTTCATTTTTAACCACACATTCTCTATCAATCAACTATTACAAAATGCATTATATATCGAAAATGAGGCTCAAACAAGCCCTTAATGTATTGTCACGAATATTTACTTTCATTTCTTTCTCACAAATTGTTCATGTGGTTTGTTGCGTATCTAACTATTATACTATTATAAAAGTGTAAAATGTGATAGTTTGTAAAATCCAACCTCAAACTTACCAGTCTGTCCTTATTTGGCCTCCTTATTCTTCAATTTTTTTTAACCACACATTCTTAAAAAAAATAAAATAAATTATTCCAAAAATTAAAATAACAAATAATGGGCGCCAATGTTTTATCAAATATAAAAATACAATCCACTTCACATTTCTATCATTCTATGGGTGGGTTTTGTTAAATATAAAAATACTAACCAACTTCTTATAGTAAAATTTCTATAATATAAGAATATTAGGACCTAAAAAATTATTATTTTATGGATAATGATTAATTTATAAATAGATTATGTGGGACCATATATAGTCAACTGCAAAAAGTGATGGATGCCAAACATCTCTTGAATTTTCCTAGTGAAAATAATACTATGTTATAATAACTAATGATGAAAAGATTATTCAAAACTTACCTAGTACGTCTATCGATAATGATTACAATTTAGATAATAGCTTATTTTATCAATGGATTCACCAAAAGGAGCATTTCAAGCACCATAACATTAAATAATTACTTTCTAGTATTCCAAATGGGTAATTAATTACTTTCTAATCAACCAAATGTGTATATGCATTGCAGTATAACTAGCAATGAGGTGAGTTTGAAGAAAACGTATGCAACTTTATATGCATATACATCTCCTAGAAATTTTTTTTTTTTAAGTATTTTATTGTAAAGTTCCTTAATATAAAATTGTATTTAACAGAAAAAGAAATGAAGTAATTTGTTATAAAGTTCATTAATATGTATTGTAAAATCTTATTGTTCAACTAATTATTATTTTAATTTTCATTGGACCACAGAAGGTTTTAAAATAAAAATATTATCTTATACATTTAATGAGATTATTAATTTACTACTGGGCTAAATTAGGATTGAAAATATTTATTATTTAAGAGGGTTTATTCATTTATTGAATTTTTAATGTATATATAAGAGTCTGTCAGTCTTAACAAATTTTCTTAGCTATGTCAATGAGTCGAGTCGAGCCCGAGTTTTTTTTGGCCCGAGCCGAGCCGAGCCGAGCCGGGCCCGGCAAAAAAAAATGAGGCTCGGCCCAAACTTTTGGCCCAGGCCTCAGCGGGCCAAGCCTGCTCGGCTTTTTGCTTTTTGTAACTTTTTTTTTATAATATATATTTGCTGCCTTTGCAGGCAGCTATTTTAGCTGCCTGAGCCGACGCCCCAAAATGTTCAAACATCAAATCGTTTCAGTTTTCAAATAAAATTTATTTTTCCCCAAAACTGGTCTTATAAGCATGAGGTATTAACTCGATTTACTTGGTTATTGATTAATCACTGCAATAGGTCAAAAAATCATGATCTATGTCAAGGATATGCACATTGGATTTAACAAAAAAAAGTTGGAATTGTTATATATTCTTTGATTTCCAATAGTAGTCTTGGAACTCTCGCCCTGAAATCTTATCAATGGGTATGAGGTTAAATAATTGTTTTAAAATAGATTATCATTTTAACAAAATTATTTAGAAAAATATAAGAGTAATCGTGCAACTGATACAACATCCATTGAGGTATCGTGCTAATTCATGATTATATGGTTTAACTTTGATGAGAAATACCACAACGATTGAGGTATTATGCACATATCATTAGTAGGGTATGCTTTATTATTCAATCGAACTTGATGGTTGTTCATCAGGTTATCCACTTTATTCATTTTTGTGTAAAAGATGGATTAAATAATGCAGTAGTCAAAATTATATGTTAGAATTCTAAAAATCCATTATCTGGCTTTATTCGTTTGTCTAGAGGCAAATCCGAGCTCTATTCGATTGAGATGTCATTTTCGCTTCTTTGCCTCTCAAAAATTCAAACGAAACTTTATTTCCCACTTTGTGAATGTGGATTTGGCTGCTGAGAGAAGCAATTTCAGTTTTTATATATCAAAATGTATGTATTGCTGATTTTTTACCGCCATAAGTTGTCGGCTTTCACTATATCATAAATTTATGTCTTTTTTTCTTTTTTCTAGTATTTTATTTTTATTCTAATAGATAAGATGTCCTTGTTGAAGCTCATTCCTTGGCATATTTGTTACCATCATTTTGACATTTTAAATCTAATGAATGGAAATTTTAAAGGGTTTATACCGAATTGATGGTAAGTGTAGGTGTTAATGATAGTTGTCATTGAGATTAAATTAACTTCCAATATATTTTTGACACCTTAGATAACCTCAGTTTTGCAATAGTTTGCAATGCTATGACAATGCAAGTGTTCTTTCATATGCATGCCATGAATTCACGACTTCAAAATATTTGAATGATGTCAAACTTGAATCGAAAATAACTTTGTCATCATTGTGTAGTTCCTTTATAATTTATTTGAGACTATTGATTTCTACGTACAAATGTTCAATTCAATATGTGTTTTTGTTATCTGCATCCATTTCTGACCATATTAACTATCCATTACTCTAGCACAAGATGATGTGGATATCATTTCCAAGAAAAATTTGAGTCTTCCCCTTGATTTGACTTTTGTTTTTAGGTAGCAAGAGTAGTTAGTTTGAGAAATCTGGTGCAATGATTATTGATTTTAAATAATGAATCAAAATGTTCGGAATTTACTTTTGCTAAATGTAGGGTATTATGGTTTTTTCTTTACTTGTTTTTGTCTATATTGCTCTGGATTTTCTTTCATTTTACATCTTAGTGTTATACTTTATATCTCTTATGCTTAAAAGGATAGTTTTTATAGGTTTTTTTAGTGGAGACCCTATGGAAGAAGAAGAGAAGACCATGAAAGGTGATGATGTTATTATCTTACTGGACACTGTACTTGAAGATTTGTATATGGGGGGGTTCTTTGAAGGTAAAGGACACCAAGAGACAATATCAAGTATATGCAGTTTTGCAATGATTGAATTCTTGAAGGAATATGTTCTTTTATACATTTTCTTATTCCTTGCTGTACATTAATATATATTTTTGTTTGACACATGCTAATTATATCAATGGTCTACCTCTATGTTTGTATGCCCCTTGGTCTATTTGTTTTATGTTATGTTCACATTTTCACAAACTGAAAGTTTCTCATTTTAAATGAAACAAGAACTTNCCTTTATAATTTATTTAAGAAACCATTGATTTCTACATATACAAATGTTCGATTCAATAGGTGCGCACTGATTTGATTTTTGAAGGAATAGGTTCGTTTATACATTTTCTTGTTCCTCGATGTACATTAATATATATTTTTGTTTGACATGTGCTAATTATGTCAAGGGTCTACCTCTATGTTTGTATGCCCCTTGGTCTATTTGTTCTATGTTATATATGCATTTTTACAAACTGAAAGTTTCTCATTTTTAATGAAACAAGAACTTTAGAATGGGGGTTTTCATTGCATTGATGGGAACCTCCATCAGTTACTTCTTTGATCTGTTGTCTAATTTTCGATTAAATTTGACTTCTCAAAAGGAGATATGTAAGGATGATAAGAATCTTTGTTCTTCTTAGATTTATTGGGTTTACGTGTAATTTAATTTTGCTCTTAACGAGGTTGCTTCAAGTTTTGAGAAATGGGCGAATACGTAATCTAATGTATCATGAAAGAGTACATGCTTTGTGACATTAATTTGTCACTTCATTAAATTGAATATTATTGTGCAATGTGTCGTTTAATAGTGAGCAACTTCTTCGTCGATGACATATTTGAACGATCAAAAAATATAAACCATAGAACCAATGTTTCGATGTTCTAACACAATATAAACATGCATTAATCAGTGTACATAATTATATGTTTAGATGTTGTAAAATAAGTTGTCCTTTTAACAAAATCATTTCTAAAATTATAATGGTAATCGTGCAACGCACGATCTCCACTAGTACTAACAGAAGATTAAATCATGTAATGATGAGTAGAAAAGAAATTCTAATAATGTGCATTACAATGAAACTTGTACTTGGGGATCACGTTTATGTAAGTGTTATGACATAAATCCAATCAACTTTGGACATAAACACTTTCAATATATAATTGATACATATTTATGACAAGATCTATTATTAAATTGAATTAATATTTTAATAAATTAAATAATAAAATCCGTAAATTCAAATCTTGGTAATTTGTTAATCACAAAAAGTTGTAATTGTGAGATACAAATTATGAATGACTGAATCTTAAATCGTCTGTAGTCTTATGTAATAACGAGATATGTATATCGTTATTGCGGATAGAACATCACATGTAATATTTCTTATTGTGAAGTAAGTAACTGATCTTGCAAGATAAAGTGTGGTGACACCTAAATAAACACATGTGATGTTTTGCTATAGAACAAAACGTTGGAGACCCGTTGGGGAGATTCCACATGGACAACTATCTAAGTGTTAGCTGTTAATCTATAATGTTCGGTAATGGAATTGATCATTTGACTTGAGGTCGTCATAGTGTCTTATATGAAGATAGTCATACTTTGGTGATATTGAATGTTACTTTGCCAAGGGTCTCTAATATGGTATCGTTCGGGTATATCAAGAACCATATGAAAGTTGTGAATGATAAATAAATGATTCGTCACTCTTAAATACTAGATGATTATGATCTATGTTATGCCTCGTTTTCGAGGCCTAAGGAGAATGTGCCACGTGGTGGACCACATGTCATATGGAAAGTCAACAAAGAAAGTCAAATAAAGACACATGAGGTCAAAATATGAAGAAATCAAACAAAATTGAGGTCCTTGCATTGCAAGACTGAAGTCCACGCTGAGGCACTGTATTAAAGACGGGGTGCTATAACTTTGGTTGAACTACTGCCTAAGGAAACAAAGAAAGGAGTTGAAGCTCTCCACTTTGAGAACCACATCAACAATCCACCTGAGCTCCCTAACCCACCCAAGACTCTATAAAGTTCTCTGAGGCACTAAAATCATCTGATGTCATGAAGCATACACTATCACTTATGATAGATTTGAAGATCTTTTAGAAGTGATTGATGTGATGTCATTAATAAAGTTTTGTCAGTGTGCTAGCCTATAAATAGAACGGAAGATCTCTTGTCGAACATTAATTGCACGGAGGGGACGATGATGTGAAGCATCGGTAAAGGAGAAGCTGCCACGTGGTTTCGATTCCACGGCCACCACACCAACTAAAGTAGTATAAATAGCCCCAACTTGTAGAGAAAGAAGGGGAATCTGTGTAATAGGGGGATGAAATGTTGATATTATTCACTCTTTTAGAAATGAAACGAATGATAGAAGAATTACAGGTTCCCTACAAAATATTTTGCATATATATGAAGTAAGTATACTAGAATCCCTACAAGAAAACTCCCTATTTTGATATCTACCCTTCCACATAATCCAAAAGAAATGATAGAATTTCAAGATCTATCCTTCCACATATTCGAAGAGAGAATAAGGGAGACTTATTTTGAGGAGATCGCCCGACAATCGTTGATAGTGCGATTGTCGACAAAAACAAAGTAGCCGGAGTCCGAACATTACCATCTCTTGCCGAAAAGTGTCTCCCGCGTCCATTTCCGACCGACACAGTAGTTATTCCGATAAAAACGCGCCTGATCCGTACTGACGTGGCAAGAGTGAGTTCGACATCTGTTGAACTCTTTTTTTGGGGTCAACATTCTACATTTCATTTAATTAAGTTAATAATGAAATCCTTGACTAAGGTGTACTCATAAGTCGAAAGAAACTTTCAACTTACATTGACTTAATAGTGGGATGAAAGATATAATTGATAATTGAGATTGATGCATATTCATATCTTGTAGTTGATCACATCATATTGACGAAAGGATTATAGTTTTACGATAAACGAACAAGTTTGATTTTGTCGTACCTACATGGCATTTCTCGTCACATGTATTTATCCGACACAATCATCGGAGGTCTCCATATGGGTGGAGAGTCCAGAAATTCTCAAAGGAACTATGCTAGGGACGCAAATGACCCAACCATGACGAGTTATGTAGTGAATCAATCTACCACCGAAATAACTACTCCTTCGATCATGTTCACACATGAAGATACAATAGGGGTGCATTATTCACAATGTGACGCCCTGGTGGCAAGGGCCGTCGTGGCCCGCAATAGCCTGAAAAGGATATTGGTGGATAATGGAAGCTTAGTCAACATCATATTTGGTACCACTTTTGATAAAATGAAAATTGATCATGAGTTGACCTCCATGAACTTCCCATTATATGGGTTTACGGGAGATAGCCTCATCCCAAGGGGTAAAATCATTTTGGCATTAGAGATGGGGATTGAACCTCTGATTGTCCGCCATTTCATGGAGTTCCTTGTAGTGGACAACCGATTCGCTTACCATGGTGTGCTAGGAAGACATGCCCTCAAAGAATTATGGGCAGTAACCTCAATTCATCACTTGTGCATGAAATTTCCAATTGAAAATGACATTGTCCCGGTACGTGGTGACCAGCGGGGAGCCAGAGAATGATATTCCAACTCCTTAAGAAAAGTGGAACCAAGGAACACCAACGTTGTCTTTGCTGATGTTGAGATGGATGACCTCCCTGAACAAAGGACATCTCTTGCACAAGGAGAAGATGTCGTTATGACCGAAACTCCCGAAGAAGAAGGAACCTTCGGGACCATACAAGCCATGGAGGAATAAACAGTTGTTGCCTAGAGGAATTAGATCCTTGCTTAATTGATTGCGAGCCTCAAACAGCCTTAATGGAAGAATTAGAAACCTTTCCAATCGACCCATTGGACCCATCAAAATGGCTGCATGTGGGAAGTAACTTGCTGCCGAGATAAAGGAGGAGTTAAAAAACTTTTTGCTCAATAACCTCGATGCCTTCGTCTAGAAACATTGAGATATGTTAGGCATCGACCTTAAGGTCAGTTGCCATCACTTAAACATTGACCTAAAGGCTACGGCTTACAGGCAAAAGAGAAGAGCCCTGAACCCGGAAAGGTACGAGGTCCTTAAAGACGAGATCAAGAAGTTAATTGATAATGGATTCATCAGGGAATCTATATAGATATTCGAAGTGGGTCTCTAACCCACTTTTGGTAAAAAACCACAATGGGAAATGGCGGGTATGCATTGATTTTTCAAATTTGAATCAAGCGTGTCCCAAGGATAGCTTCCCACTCCCCAAGATAGACCAGCTTGTGGATTCAACAGCTGGACACGAACTTCTTAGCTTCATGGACTCCTACTCAGGGTATAATCAAATTCCCATGTATCCACAATACGAGGAACATACCTCCTTCATCACAAACAAAGGACTCTATTGCTTCAAGGCCATGCCTTTCAGATTAAAAATGATGGGGCAACTTACCAAATGTTGGTCAAAAAAATGTTTGCCAACCTCATTGGCAAGACCAGGAAGTCTACGTGGACGATATGCGGGTAAAAAGTTTGGAGACAAAAGACCATGTCACCTACCTCAATGAGACATTCCAAATTCTAAGAAGGTATCGAATGAAACTCAATCCCTTGAAATGTGCATTTGGGATTTCATCGGGTAAATTCCTTGGTTATATTGTTAACTACAGAGGCATTGAAACAAACCCTTAAAAGGTCAAGACTTTGATAGAAATGAAGTCTCCCCAAAAAGCAAAAAAAAAAGTTCAGAGCCTCACAGGGCGAGTCGCGGCCTTAAATCGCTTCATCTCTAAGGCAACAGACAAATGCCTAACTTTCTTCAAGATTCCCAAAGAAGGAAACAAGTTTCAATGGATAGAGGAATGAGAGGTGGCCCTCCAAGGGCTGAAGAAGCACTTAGGTCAGGCGCATCTTCTCTCTAAACCAAAGGACCATGAGGTGCTGTACTTGTATTTAGCAGTAATCTCTGAAGCTCTTAGTTATGTTCTGATAAGAGAAGAAGATAATCATCAACTGCCAGTATACTATGTAAGCAAAGCACTCTTAGCAGCAGAAACTCGGTATCCTGACATGGAAAAACTGGCCCTTTCCTTGGTAACTGCTTTGAGGAAGTTAAGGTCATATTTTCAGGCAAACAACATTCGTGTACTAACCAATTAGCCCCTCAAACAAGTGCTTCAAAAGCCAAATGCCTCGAGGAGATTACTCAAATAGGCTTTGGAACTTAGCGAATTCGACATCACCTGCAAGCTAAATCAAAGGACAAACCTTGGCTGACTTTGTGTCTGAATTCACCGCTGTCCCTGAAGTTGAAGAGGAAATGGAACATTCAGAACCTCGGGTTTGAAGGCTCTCAGTTGATGGGTCATCAGGAGACACAGGTTCCGGAGTAGGAATTGTCCTAGTCAGTCTAGAGGGACACAAGCTTACCTGCGCTGTGAGGTTCGGCTTCAAAGCAACCAACAATGCCGTAGAATATGAGGCTCTCCTAGCTGGTCTACGACTGGCAAAAGAAATGCAAGTAAAGAAGCTCATAATCATCAGTGACTCCTAGCTCGTCGTTAGCCAAGTGATGGAAACTTCTTTGCTAGGGACAAGTCTATGGCAGCGTACTTGAAGTTGGTAATGAGCTTCATCCCGTCGTTTAAGAGATTTGAATAATGCAGATTCCACGGTCTTACAACGCTCATGCCGATGCACTAGCAAAATTGGCAAGTAGCAAAGACTCCGAACTACTTACCATAGTTCCAATCGAGCACCTCACCGGACCCTCCACAGAGGTTAGTAAGACGGTGATGTGGGTAGGGGATACCCCTTCCTGGATGAAGCCCATTACATCTTACTTAAAGGGTCCCTGGGCAAAGAAAAAGCTCAGGAGAAAGGTCACCCACTTCATTTTCCAAGATGATGTATTATATAAGCGAGGCTTTTCACTACCCCTGCTAAGAAACATTGGATGGGAACAAGCGGACTACGTGCTTAGGGAAATCAATGAAGGTGTCTGCGAAAATCATGCCAGAGGCTGGTCTTTAGCACAATAAGTACTCATACAAGGATACTATTGGCCTACCTTGAAAAAAGATGCTCAATAGTTTGTCAGAAAGTGTGATAAATATTAGCGTTTTGCCACTATCCAAAGACATCCATCACAAGAGTTGAACGTGGTTTCTAGCCCCTGGCCGTTTGCGAAGTGGGGGTTCAACCTAATTGGACCTCTACCTGGAGGGCGAGGGAGTGCTCCGTTTAGCCATAGTTGCGCTTGATTATTTTACGAAGTGGCTAGAAGCCGAACTACTTGCCAAAATCATCGAAGCTAATACTTCTAAATTCCTTTGGAAAAATATCATATGCAGGTTCAGAATCCCTCATTTGATTGTAACAGATAATGGTAGACAATTCGATAATAAGAAGGTCAGGGAGATGTGTGAAAAGCTAGGCATCAAAAAGCATTTCTCCTCTCCACATCACCCTCGGGACAATGGTCAAGTTGAGGCTATAAACAAAACCATCACGTACACCCTGAAAAGGAAGTTTGATGTTTCAAAAGGGGCATGAGTAGATGAGCTACCCCATGTGCTTTGGGTAATCAGAACCACAATTCGAACTGCAACAGGGGAGAACCCTTTCTCTATGATATACAGGGCTGAGGCTATGTGCCCTGCCGAAGTGGGTCTTCCATCTTCTAGACGAATACACTTCAATGAAATAATCAATGACAAGGTGAGAAAGTGTGGGTTAGACTTTCACGAGGAAAGAAGGGTCAAAATGACCATGTATCAAAGGAAAATGATCAGATACTACAACTCAATGGTTAAGAAGAAGTCATTCAGGCTAAACGAGTTAGTACATTGGAGAGTATTCCCACTCTCAAAGGAACATAGGTCACGAACTCTTGGGCCTAACTGGATGGTCCATACTGCATATATGAAGAGATTCGGCCTGAAACCTATAGAATCGAAGACATGGAAGGAAAGGCACAACCTCACACTTGGAACGCGGAACATTTGTGCAAATACTATCAATGATGTAAGACATCTCGTATAAGCAACTTTGAATTCAATGAAAAATGTAATCTTTGTTATCGTTGTTTCTACAAGGCTAAAAGCCTCAAAATTATGTTACAAAAGCTAAGAGCCTTGAAGTTATGTTACAAAGGCTAAGAGTCTCAAAATAATGTTACAAAGGCTAAGAGCCTCGAATCTATTTTACAAAGGCTAAGAGCCTCGGAATTATGTTTCCAATGCTAAGAGCCTCGAATCTACTTTACAAAGGCTAAAAGCCTCGAAGTTACTTTACAAAGGCTAAGAGCCTCGAATCTATTTTACAAAAGCTAAGAGCCTCGAAGTTATATTACAAAGGCTAAGAGTCTTGAAGCTATTTTACAAAGGCTAAGAGCCTCGAAATTATTTTACGAAGGCCAAGAGCCTCAAAATTATTCCATACAGGCTAAGAGCCTCGTTTTTACTTTAAAGGCTAAGAGCTTCGATAATTATTATAAAAGTGAAAGGTGTGCAACCTTAGAATACTTAGTCAAAATTTTGTATTAACTGAGCGTTTGACCTGAGAGGGTCTGACATGACTAAGGTAAGAACAGTTAAAATCTGACCTATTCCTACTTAAGAAATATTTGCAAAGCCCAAGCAAGCTTGTCAGGGTGATCTACGTGATTAAGGTTATCATGCGTCCGAGGTTAGTGGCTTAGTTAAAGTCATAAGACGCAACAAAGTTGAGTTAAAGTTAACAATGACATCGGAACAATGCATTAGAAATAAAAGAATTACAAGAGAAAACACTGAACTTCATTAAATATAAACTGAATTACATTGACAGTAGGCCGAGGCCTTTATACTTGAAATAAATGCAAAAAAAGATAAAGGGGCATTCAAGACTGAAGGTGTGGGGGTTGAGGGGCCTCGAAGGAAATTATGGCTCCAAGGACCACTTCTTTAATGTTAGCCTCTTCAGCTGCCTCGCCATCAAGGTCAATGACCTAAAACCCATCAGTTGGCGTTTAAGGCTCATCCTCCTCGTCTTCAAGCAATTCCACCCGTAAATTAGAAGTGTTTTGTTGAGTATGAACTTCGAGCCATTCAATAACCTCAATGTAGGCATACCTCCTCCAATATTTTGCGAAGCTCTGATACGCTTCCATCAGATGGAAGTTAGCCGTAAAGTTATTTTCGGTTTCATTACTGGCATGTTCAACATCACTTTTAACTGAATCAACCTCTTTCGTCAGAGTCGCCACTTGGGGGTCAGCTCTCCTACCTGCTCTTTCAAGGCAACATTTTCTTTGTTTGCCTTCTCTAGCGCTTCAACAGCCAGCCTTTAATGAGCATCGGAAGTTTCCACTCGCTTCGTCATAGAGGCAACTTCGCTCTCAGATAGGAACACCTCCTTTTTTAGCCTCTCAGTTTCCTCCATGGCAGAAGCGAGCTTCAGGGACTCATTCTTCTCATTTTTCTTTTGAGCCTCAGCCTCAGCCTCGGCTTTGGCGACGCCACTAAATCCTTATTTTTTCGTTGAAGGTTTTTAAAGAGGGCCTCCACCTCTGTGACCATCTCGAACGAACTTGGCCTGAGCCACCATAGTGGCAACAACATCTACAACGTCGCTAGTTTCAATGAAGTTCTTCCACTTTTCCGTCCAAAAAGTGTGGAATGTTGTTGTAGCTGTCCAAACCTCCGTAGGGAGGAGTGCAGAGCTTGGGGTTCTAGCTCAGTAGGTTTTTTGGCTGGGGTTGGATGGCTTTGGGAGCGATCCGAAACTATTGACTCACTCGAGGCCCTAGACTTCTTGGCAGGCTCTTGCCTTAGGGATTCTCCAGCAGTAGGCCGTTTTTGTCCCCCGGAGGCTGTATCAATCGGGGTTTCCATGAGTTTCTCCCTAGCAGGCACCTCAGAACGAGGAGGGAGGACGTCATTAGAGATAACCACCCCAGTGGCGAATGCTCTAAACTTTTTCTTAGGCTATTCGACGACAGCCTTTTTACACTTGTTGGCCAAGGGAGGAAGCCCCTCTTCCTGAGAGGCACTTCATTGCTAACCATCACCTGCTTTTCTCCAGCAGACAAGGGCCCTGTCGAGGTGGCGGCCAAAATGATGGCCATATCAAGAGTGAAGGGCTTCCTTTTTGCAAAGTTCTATGCAAAGAATGAATAGAACGTCAGATATGAGTGAAACACAAAAAATTAATGGCGAACAAAATACGAAAAGTTAATGATAACAAAACACGAAAAGTTTTACCTCCTCAAGCCATCAAGTAATGTTCCTCGAAGAAGTAGGGGAAACAATCAAACGATTAAAGTCATGGGTGGAAGATGGTCGACAATAAATTTCCGACAAGGTCTCCCAATCACTCTTGTCAAGGTCAAAGCGCTCCACGGACCCTGCAAAGTAATAACTACCAGTTAGTAATAATTTCAGTAAACTTCAATGAACAAGATGCACGAATGAACTCACTGGGTTCGGAGTAGAAGGTCAGGACTTTGACATAAGGGATAGTGTCACCCTCGCACTCCTGCCATTTCCCCCGAATCCAGAACCAGGTCTCCTTCAACCCTTTGATAGATGAAAGAAGACCCTGTACGAATGGAGAATGTGCTTCCCAGGGGTACAATGAATACCAACCACTGGAATTCTGCTTGCCTAAGGACCTAGGCTGATAAACAGTTTGGAAGACGTAGGGAGACATGTCCTCACCTAGGAAAGTCTCTTTCCAAAGGAAATAAGACCCCACAAGTTGAGCCCATGCATTAGGCACGAGCTGGGTAGGAGCCAATCTATATAATCTAAGGACGACCCGGAAGAAAGGATGAAGTGCAAGACGAACCCATCCTTTAACAAAAACACGCTAATGGTAACACAGCCCTACCTCGGATAGCAGGCTCGCTCATCAGGAGAGGTAGACAGAAGCTCTATATCATAAGGAATCCTAATTTTTCCCCAAGGGCAACAAGGTGTGAGGGATCGACGCAGGACGAAATTTTAGCTACCCCCCAAAATGCGTCATCATCACCCTCGACGCTACCCACAAAAACCAAGGCACCTTGTCCAGCCTCAACGGCTCTGGCAAGGTCGGCAGTGTTGGTAACAATAAAACCCAACTCACTCGCCAACTCGCTGATATTTATATTCCCCCCCAGCAGGTTCAGATGAAGCCATTAATTCTTAGATTTCACTTAAGAAAAACTCCCACGATGAACAGAGAAAGATGCAAGGAAAAAGAAAAACCATAGATTACTTACTACTGCTGTGAAGAAACTCAAAGAAATAAAAGAACACTGGAGAGAGTTTCGAGAAGAAGGAAACTTGTGAAATTCTTGAAAAAGGCGATTCAGAAGGTTGAAGAAATGACAAAACAAAGATTCATGCAAGAGTAGAAAAAAACCTTTATAAAAAATTCATGCCTTTTATAGGCAAACTCGGTTGATTCTGGCCCTTGGATCTTAGTTCAGGTCATCCAACCGTTTATCTGCTTCAATCAATCCGAGCCGCTAGCCACATCTGACGCTTGAACTTCAAAGACCTAGATTAAGGCGTTTGGCGCACGCGCCCTCTTACGTCTAAAACTCACTGAAGGACGCGTGTAACAACCATGATTGTGCATTTAATGAGGTAGCTGGTGCGCGTGTTGAGAATTGCACCAACATAATTGCCATATCTTGGAAATTGGATGCAACATCAAATCATTAAGGGACAATAATTCATGATGCCTCGTGCTCCCAAATACATTGAAAAAGTGGAAGAACCATTGTAATTCTCAATCTGAGGTTACCATTTTGCAAGCAGACCCCATCATCCCCTGAAATCAGCAAAGACAATTTAAATTAGAGAATTCACTTTGGAAGATACAGCTTTGGAGTTGCCCCGCTTCAGCAATCCTTCAACTATAAGGGTGTCCGCTTCGGATAGCACCTGCAGAGGGTCTACATGAATCAGATGTATCTCCAACCATAGGGTATGGTATGTAAAAACCTTCCATCCGTACAGATTTTGATCTCAATTTTACTTTCAAGTCCAGGCATTACATAATTAATCATGCCTAGACTTAGGGAACTATTGTTACGCCTCGTTTTCGAGACCTAAGGAGAAGGTACCACGTGGTGGACCACAGGCCACATGGAAAGTCAACAAAGAAAGTCAAATAAAGATTCATGAGGTCAAAATATGAAGAAATCAAACAAAATCGAGGTCCTTGCATTGCTAGGCCAAAGTCTACGCTGAGGCACTGCATTAAAGACTAGGTACTATAACTTTGGCTGAACTACTGCCTAAGGAAACAAAGAAATGAGCTATAGCTCTCCACTATGAGAACCACCTCAACAATCTACCCGAGGCTCCCTAACCCACCCGAGACTCTACGAAGTTCTCCAATGCTCTAAAATCATCCGATGTCATGAAGCCGACACTACCACTTATGATAGATTTGAAGATCTTTTTGAAGTGATTGATATGACGTATGTAATAAAGTTTTGTCAATGTATCAGCCGAAAAATAGAACGGCAGATCTTTTCTCGAACATTAATTGCACGGAGCGGACAGTGATGTGAAGCTTCGGTAAAAGAGACACTGCCATGTGGTTTCGATCCCACGACCACCACGCCAACTGAAGTAGTATAAATAGCCCCAACTTATAGAAAAAGAAGAGGGGATCTGTTTAATGGTGAAAGATTGATATTATTTACACTCTTAGAAAGGAAACGAATGATAGAAGAATTACATGTTTCCCCACAAACTATTTTTCATATACATGAAGTAAGTATGCTAGAATCCCTACAAGAAAACTTCCTATTTTGATATCTACCCTTCAACATATTCCAAAAGAAATTATAGAATTTCAAGATCTATCCTTCCACATATTCGAAAAGAGAAAAGAGAGATTTATTTTGAGGAGATCGTTCGGCAATCATTGATAGTGCGATTGTCGACAAAAACAAAATAGCCGGAGTTCGAAAGTTATCGTCTCTTGTCAGAAATGCCTCCCGCGTCCATTTGTGACCGATTATCGTCGTTATTCCGGTAAAAACGCGTTGGATCCATATTTGATGTGGCAAGAGTGGATCCAACATTTGTTGAGATCATTTTTGGGGATCAACAATCTACATTTCATTCAATTAAATTAATAACAAAATCCTTGACTGAGGTGTACTCATAAGTCGAAAGAAATTTTTAACTTACATTGACTTAATAGCGAGATGAAAGATATAATTGATGATTGAGATTGATGCATATTCATATCTCGTAGTTAATCACATCATATTAACAAAAATATTATAATTTTACGATAAACGAATAAATTTGATTTTGTCGTACCCACGCGATATTTCTCGTCACATGTATTTCTCCGACACATTGATAGATGTCAATTTGGGACGACAGATGTAAATTGATTGTAAATTGAAAATGGTATTTAATTTATCGATTTTGATTAGATCAAAATAATAATTTACATCTTTAAGAATCATGATGAGGAATCTGATGAGTCACACACAAAAAGAGGACTGGAAGGATGAGATTTAAATTAATTAATTAACAAGTGTTATACAATTTTTTTAATTGGTTGCTTGTTAATATGCTAATTAATTAATAAGATTAATTAATTCATGGATTGAATTTAATTAATTGGAATTAAATATTAGACTAGATTAATTTTAAGAGACGGACCAAACTCATTTGGACTTATATGAATAAAATCATAACATCACACAATTCATATTTTTGCTATCATAACCATAATTTTCTCATTCTTGTTCTCTGTGTGAATTTCTATTGGAGGCTGGACAATTAGATATCTGTGAATTGCAGATCTTGATTGTTCATATTCCAAGATCAGAGTTTGCAGAATCTACAAAAGATACAACTTATACCACAGTTTCTTTCTAAATACAAATAAATTTTTTTTTATGGGAATTGAAATTTATTTTATTTTTCGCTGTGCATATTAAGTAAATTCCCAACAATGTACACCATTGACCAACAATTTAAAATGTTTGTAAATTTTATGTCTACACGTTTGGCTAGTCTGAAAAGTTTTTTAGTAAGTAAACATTTAAAATAATTACTATAGAAAATCATAACATACATTATTATTATTATTATTATTATTATTATTATTCTAGTCAATGAAATTTCTTAGTATTTACACAGATCAACAAAGTTCTTATTTATTTTTATTTAACTAAAATCTCGCCTAATAAAATAGATACACCAAGAAGAAGGGCCAATTAAATCAACCTAGAATTTGACCTCACTGCATTACATGTTCAAACTTCGTATATGTGGAAAGGAATAGACATATAACATTAAATAAAAATATATAATTATGTATACACAAACGTGTGGGACTATGGGTGTTGAAATGCTAAAGTTTACTATTGTTCAATTGAAGTGTAGTGGCTAATGATGACATGAAATTATAATTGGATTCACAAACGATAGCAGTAATATTAAAATCTTAATACCTTAACCATTGATGAAGATTCAAAACTGTGAAGGAGACTCCAAGTGTAATCTTTTGGAATATATATTAATCTGCATGGAAATGCATAAGTAGGAAGAAAATACTTCTAATTATTAGGTACACGAATCATTTAAGGAGTTCAAGGTATATTTCAATGCAACAACATAGTTAGTCAAGATGGAGATACTTATGATATTATACAATAAGTATAATATTAATACAACTAATTAAGATAGACATAGTAATCAAAAGAATTAAGAATGTTGTGTTATAGGTATCCCATACCAACCCCAACCTACTCGACAAGCTCTAAAACCATAGGTCTTCTTTCGCTATACATGACTTTCGCCAACCACGGTCATCAACTGAATTATAGCTGCAATACAACTACAAGAGAAATGAATTGCGATGGCATGTGCATGTATATTGCAATTTAGTTGGTGATGATGGTGGTTGATAGAGGCCGGCCAAGCCACTTCTCTTTTATATTGGGAGAAGCTACTTGAATTTGGGACATGGTGAGTGCTATGATCAGGGTGGGGTGGGGTGGGTTGTGAGTAGGGGCGGATCCGGAGGGGTCACCTGCCCCCCAACTTTTGAGAATTTTTTTTAAAGTCATGTTTCGTATTGATTGAAATCTAAATTTTGATTTAAATCAAAGTTAACAATTAATTTTAATAACATATTTCATGAAATCTATAACCGTTTAACTTTTATCAAAATTTACTAAAAAACTGATTTTAATCTCCACTAAATAGAGGCAAAATCACAATAAATTTGAATTTCGATAATATGCTAATTTTAAAAATTCTACAACGGTCGTACGCCAATCGAATCTACAAATTGTTTATGTCATCTCAAATCTTATTTCAAGAACTACATTATGGGCATATCGAATAGGGCAAACATATATCGAAAATAGTTAAAAATACGTTAAACGAGAGTCTTAAAGAAAGACGTCTAACTCACTTTTTTTTAAAAATTAATTATTTCATTAACATTTATTATTTTTGTGATAAGAATTTCTCAATGTATTTTTCATCATTTTATTAGGAAATTTTATATGGAATATGACATCAAAAATTTTCAAAATTTTATATCTGAAAAAGTCATGTCCTATGTATATTTTCAAATACAAAATTACACGGGGTATAATTTTTCTGACGTAAATTTTCGATTATAAAATTTCTCTCAACTTCTTTACAAGTTCGATTGTGCCCCCTAACTTTAAAGTTTTGCGTCCGCCCCTGAGACAAAATGATATTTTTTAATTTTATTTAATATTTGATAAAAACTCTGTTCCAATGAGAACAAATTAAATGGAAGTGTTACATACGGTCATTTTGGATGGAATTCATATAAAAGGACCAGTCGTGCACTTAATGACAAACGTTTGGGACTTCAGCGCTAAATTTTAAAGGGTTGGGACAAAAAACGTTTGCGCCAATTTTCCTAAATTTTGGTTTTTGTCACGGAAAATATCGTTCAGTTAAAACCCTGGCCTCTTTCCCCTCTTAAAACCCTAGTCTCTGCCTCCTCCGCCAACTGCCACGGTCGTCCGCTTCTAACTTAACTCGGCACCGGACGCTCTCTCACACAAATAGACGAATATGGATATTGACGGCGTGGAAGAGTCGTCGAGGCAGGTGCAAGTCCGATTCGTAACAAAGTTAAAGCCACCATATAAAGGGCCTACAACTACCCTTGCCATTCCTACGAATATCACCCGCTGGCGCCTCTCCGATATAGTCAACAATATCCTCGAAGCTGGTACTGTTCTTTCTAGCTTCTACTTTATACTTTCAATTTCTTCGTTTTATTTTGTAATGATGAGCAAGTTTGATTAAGCTTAAAATGTTTGCATTTGAGAAAAAAAGGATTTTTTAGGACTAATAATATTTTACTGGTGAAATTTATAAATAAGTAACTTTTGTATCTTGACAGTAATGCCACTTCAAGAAAAAAAACTTTTATTAAGTAAGAGAAAAATGAAATTATCCAATTGTTTTGACAGCAATATAGCAGTTAACTTTGAAAAATGGAACCTTTTCTACTTAAAAGTAAGAAAAAATGTAAATTATCTAAACTCAAGAGATCAAAGTCACTTGCAAAATACTGATAAAGAAAACAGTTTGCATACTTTAGAGAATTATCTATTTACAGAGTAAAGTAAGTTTTGGGGGATTAGAATTCTTGGTGGTGATATATTGTTGAATTTGCTTGCTTTTAGCTGCCAGACTTGAAGCACCTAAATTATATTGCTTTTATTTATGATTTTTATTCCATTGAGGTACAGGAGTTGATGATTGGCAGTACCAGCCTTTTGATTTTCTAATCGATGGAAAATTTCTTCGAATGTCGCTTGAAGATTTTCTTCTTTCCAAAGGCATTTCTGCTGTAAGTCTGTTTAAGAACCGGTGTTTGTTGCTTTTTTCATAGAACTATTGAACTACCAAATTGTATGTCAGTTGCTATAATGTGTAATATTACTAGTTTAACCAAGAACTTCACCCAAAAGTAAAAGTGTATCGCTTTAAAAGTGAATTGAGCTTGTAATGTTGGGAAGGTTAATAGAGTTGATCTAAGTGAGCTCCAGGAGTTATCAAATTCCTGGGATACAAGTGTTTTGATCTTTCACAGTTGTCGATGCATGCATGATATTTTGTCTTTTTTAGTTCTTATGGTCATTTTTTTTAATTTATTATTATTATTATTATTTTTTTTTTAACTATGGTCAGTGACATTCTGCAGGAAAGAGTAATAGAAATTGAATACATCAAAGTTGTGGCCCCGAGAAAAGAAGATATTTCTTTACATGATGATTGGGTTAGTGCTGTTGATGGTTCACATGATGGGTAGGATTTAAACTTGCATGGCTGTAATTGCCATTTTACGTTCTGCCTTTCAGCTCGTGATGATTATGGTTTTTATACATTCAAATATTAATTTCATGTTATTTCTCCTCATTTAAATACTAATTTGAAGAACAATTCATCCCTGCCTTCCCTAATCCACCAATGCACATCAGCAATATGGTGAACCTCTGTGTATTTTCTGTGACAGGTACATTTTGACTGGATGCTATGATGGTTTGGGAAGGTAACAGTATATACATGTTAATCGATAAATCGTTGTTCTTTTCTATGTAATTATTTATTACTGAGAATTTGACGTTGCAATTAATTTGGTTGATACCTCTTAGGATATGGAAAGATGCTGGAATCTGTACACATGTATTAGAAGGGCATACTGGACCACTTACTTCAGTTTGTGTCATCAATACAAAAGGTATAAGGTGATTTCCCAATAAGCTAGTTTTCTTTCTTTGTAGTATTCGGGTTTCACAAATTTTAATTGCCTTGACAGTAGGCACTTGGTTATATATTGCAAAAATCTAGTAGACGTCAAATTCATTTATGAACAAATTACTGAAATGAGCAGCGTTGATATTGTTATTTTGATAAACACTGTGTTCGTGTGCGTACGTTTTCTCTGTTGGGTTGGTTGTAGCTTGTGAATATTATCTTTCATCTCTCTGTTTAACAATTATGTCTGTTTTTTTTCCTCAAGAACTAAGTGGCATCAGATGCCCCTATATTGTGATTAATATTCACAAATATGATTTGGCAGCATATGTAATTGAAATCATGTTCCAGGAGCTCATATAAAAATAGATTTTATGATATATTAAGTCTTTACATTGTGATAGAACATGCTACAAGTCCATAGTCTTTTATCCTCAATTCATGTTCAGTGGTAATTTTGGAGGATTGCTTTACAAAGGGGTGGACTTAAGACCGAGTGGTTCTGCTTAGGACAATGTGAATTTGAATACAAATATGACATAGTAGCATCTATTATAAGTTTTCTGGGTTGTTGAAATGGCTTAAAATTTATTGAAATTCAGGGGTTTTTAAAAATTGCCTATCCTCCCTCCGACCATCTTAATTGATGTTGGTCATTCAAACTTCAGTAGAACTTGAAATTTTTGAAATAGTCAACAGTCACCTTGTCCCTCGAATGATGACTGATAATACATGGAATAATTCCAAGTATTAGTACTGTACACTATTTCTCTTCCAAGATGAAGTTGGTGTTTTTCATTAAACGCTCATCTCTGGAGATAATTATTTTGATAGCATTTTTACCATTTTTCTTATGTCTGTTGATGTAGCTTTTTCTTTTTTCTGCAGTTGAGAGCACTTTCAGTCATCTAGTAGCTACTGCTTCTAAAGACAAGTCTCTGAGGTTATGGAAGGTACTTGAAAGTTACCTAGATACCTTTCTGCTAGAAATAGGAGTTGGTCTATGCCACTTTAATGCGCATTTCCTGATAACTATCCATTTTGCATGGAAGATTGATGCAGGGGAGTTGGCTCAACAAAAAAAGACTAGATCATTTAAGATATTAAAAGGTCATAATGCTGCTGTGTATAGCATTGCTGCACAGCCTTCTGGGGAGATGGTATTTCTCCTTTCTCCTAAATTTTCTTACAAAATATATTGCCCGTAGATGGATTTGGAAGCCTTTACCATGTACTTTGTTTGCTTTAGTTGTGTTCGGGTTCTTGGGACTGTGCAATCAACTTGTGGCAGGCAAATGATTCTGATGCTGGAGGTGATATAGTTTCAGTGAAGAAGAGGAAAAAAGGTCGTGGATATGAGGAACCTCAATCTGAGGTACTTTTATCTTCTAGTTATATGAGAATGTATTAAAAATTATTTTTTTAGATTGTTTGCAAGGACAAAACCTGTCTCCAAATTCTTGACCAACTTTGGTGTGCAGGAGGCGGCTGTATCTACTCTTGTGGGGCACACACAATGTGTCTCTTCTTTAGTCTGGCCACAACATGAAACAATTTATTCAGCATCATGGGATCATTCTATTAGAAGATGGGATGTTGAGACTGGCAAAGA
>CAIGRL010188756.1:0-14139 GCA_903798325.1 Fraxinus xanthoxyloides | reverse complement strand
AAATCATTTAAGCTTTCTTGTCGGAGTATTACAATAGCAAATTTCATTTGATTCATTTTATAATTTATAATATATTTTCAAAGAAGTGCATAAAAGCTTTTCTCGTATTTGCTTCGGGCACTGTTGCATTATATTTGTCAGATAATCAAGGTTTGACTCCAAACTTTACTAACGAAAGCAACGTTATTAACGCAATGCAATACGTACCAAACAACTATTTTGAAAAAAATAATAATAAATAATCATCCGGATAATATGGTAAGTGGTATTAAGATATGCATCTCCAATTCACACGATGAAATGCACTCATCAAATACATAAACATAAAGAAGAGCAAAATTCGAGAAATTAACTCCTACTACCGATCAAAATCCTCTAGGAAGAAATCAATTTGAACTTTGTTTACCTTCAGTTAATTAAAATGATTAACTTGTTACAAATTATTCAAATTCCAAGTATAATACTCAAAAATAGATCTTATTATAATGAAATCTCCAAGGTTTCATTTACCGTGGTAAGTGTTGTCTCCTCGATGGTCGCAAGTGCGAAAACGGCTAAGACATGGATAGTTCCTTGCTCCCATGTCAAAGCCATGTTCGAGATGTATTCAGTAAAGTGCATTTCTGGGATATTTGGCGCAAGACATCATTGTTGGTAATCGTTTGAGAGTGATTGAATTGGTAGTGCATGAACGTAGGCATGGAGTGGGCAGAGATTGGCATGCAAGGTAGTTAGCGGAGTTGGCCTTAAGCTGAACGTAGCCTAGCAGATTTGTGGCATACAGTCCTGAAAATCAATTGGTGGATGTGTTCAAAACTAGCTGGATTTCACCGAGACGGTTACTTTCGATAGTTATATGTCAAGGATTTGACATGTGCAAAGTAGGTTTTGCAGGCAGCTTGGTTACTTGCCATGTTGGGGCAGTTTTCGAGCAATTTTCTTAGTGGGAAACATTTGAATTCAGGCCCCAATGGTTAGGAGTGTCGCCATACGAATTTTGTATAAACTCTTGAGGCAAGAGACACATGGCCGTTGAGTGCATTGTTGTTAACCTTATCTAGTTTTGTAAGGGTTCATTTGATAAATGTGAAAAGAAATTCCAATTTCATGTTAGTTAAAAAAAAAACTCACCAAATCCATAAGAATTCGTTTTCCATGAAAATAAAGAAAATGCAACTTAAAGTGATTGTACATTGGAATTCGATTTTCATTTCCACGTTGCAATCAAACGGCTAAAGTGAAATTCGTTTTTCTCGGATAAGACATTTTCCATAAAAAAATGTGGCAATCAAACAGGGCCTAAGTTATCTTTTATTGAGGAAATAAAAGTTGGGAAGTGTTTCTTGTATTTCATGTGGTTGTTTACATATTCTATCCCTTCTGTAGAGTGTTGCAATTCTTCGTTGAACAAAGAAATCTGAGTGAATTCAAGGGCTGACTGTGTGAAAATTAGTGCTATATATGGGAAATTTATTGCAAAAAATACTGACCCCATAAAAATTGGAAATCAAAGCGTGGTTGGAACAAATTTTTGGTGAAGAATGGCAGACCAAAATCTTACGTCGCAAGCAAGCACACAAACTGCGGGTTCTTCATGCTGAGTTACGTGCCTAGTTTGAAGCTTTTAGGAATGAAATGAAGAAAAATAGACATCAACGATAAGTGATATGATGCTGTTTGCAGACAACGAGGAAGTTAAGTTTGATGGTTTCGAAAGAGACCTCACTTTGGGAAAACGAGCTCATACTAGCCTTCCCGTGGCACGAGATCCTTTATCCCCTTCCAAAATTCGAGTTCCTGAACCGAAGGAATTTATTAGCACTCGCAATGCTAAAGAGTTGGAGCATTTTCTATGGGATATGGAACAATACTTTAATGCTTCCTATATTCCAACGGAAGAACGAGTAAATATTGCAAGTATGTATCTTGCTGGTGATGTAAAGTTGTGGTGGCGTACGAGGCTTTCAGATGATGAAAGTGTGAGATGACTGAGGATTGTTGTATGCAAAACCTTGACCAAGGAATTGAAGGATCAATTCCTCCCATGAATACTTCGTGGATCTCAAGGGAATCACTCAAAAAGGTTGAAACAGACAAGCTCTATTTGAAAATACATGAAGAAACTCACGTCGTCGCTACTTCATATTGAGAATATGTTTGATGAGGACAAGTTGTTCAACTTCATTTCGAGTTTGCAAACTTGGGTTCAGGCTGAATTGACATGGAGTAAAAGACTTGGCGTTTGCAATTGCAACAGCTAACTGCTTGATGAATTTTAAGCTTATTGACTTTTCTTACACGAAGGACAAAAAGAAGGAACAAGGTGGGAAGAAATTAGGTTCGTACCAAGGCAAGAAGAAAGGTAAGAGCTTTGACTATTCTAAATCAAAGGATGGTGAATTGTCTCAAAGCAAAAGCAAGAGCAAAAGTAATGTATGTTTCATTTCTAATGGGTTGTACCTTGCGCTGAAATGTCCCAAGCGTGAGAAACTGACTGCTTTATTTATAGACGAGAAGATTCCCAAGCAAAAATTTCTATACGAGACAATCCTCTGCAACTTGTGAATGCCCTAACTAAGAGGATAGAAGACCAGACTCGTGGATTGATGTATGTTCCTGTTGGTATTAATGGGGAGATTGTGATGGCAACGTTGGATACCAGTGCTACCAACAATTTTGTAAGTTTGAAGACGCTAGATAGATTGGGTTTGAAGTTGACGCATGCTACTTCAAGGATAAAGGTAGTAAATTTGGATGCTCAACCTATAAAAGGAGTATCTCGGTGTGATCTTCGTTTGGACGATTGGGAGGGACGCTGCGATTGAATGCCCTTCTCCTTGATGACTTTGAGTTGATCCTTGGTATTGAGTTTTTCGTGAAGGCAAAGGCCTTGGGTTGTGCCTTACTTGCTCATAAGGTTTGTTATTGATGAGGGAAATCCTTGTTTCATCTCTACAACTTTCCTCGATTAGGATAATCCTAGGGACAAACAAAAGTTGGTTGAATTGTAGTTGACCAAACAGTAAGGATGACTATTTTTTTTCATTTTTTTAATGGAAAGGAAAGATCAATTTAATCTTCCTAATCAAGTAAATGTTTTGTATGTCAAGGTTTGAACACAAAGAAAGTTTCATATTCACAATTTTAAATGAAAATACAATACGAACTACTCATTTTTACCATCGTTAAAATATTAAATTTTATTTAGACTTGGAGGGCTCCACCTTGATGCAAGTTACCATGATTAATTTATTACAATGCATGGTTAACCTTCAATTCAAAAAAAAAAAAAAAGACCTCTAGTCTTTAATTCCATATACATGGTGACACAATTGAAGGTTAATTGGGACAACATTTAATCTTCATTATAGAAATAATATATATGAAAATAAATATAATAATAGTTTTCTTTAACAAATGCAAAACATACAAATTTATGTCAATGTGAAAGACATAAGAATTGTGAATAAAACATATAATCATTAACTTATATTCATAGATGAGGCACTCAAAAGAAGTACGCCACCTTTTTCCTTTTTCTCTTTCCAATTAAGAACATGTAAGAAAAATAATATAATTAACTTCTTTTGGAGCTATATTAAAAAGTAGATTTCACTCCAATTTCAAAAATCAATCATATCTTTTTGTGTTGCAAGTGCAATCATTAATTCAACTAGTGCTGCAAAAGGAGAAAGTTTCAAAATATTCAATACCTAACTTTTGCACAAATCCCTTTTTTTTGTACCATTTTCATCTTGGTTTTGTTGGGGATTGAAACAATAATACAACAAGCGACGGAAACAACTTTAACCCCTCAAATTGTGCAAAATTAAAATGGTGGTAATAATATCCAACTCTAATAACTCACACACTGCAAGAAATTAAATAATTGAACACAATGATTTATTCACTAGGGAAAACCCTTCATTGTGAAGGAAAAACCTCGGGGCTTAGTCCAGTAAAAGCCTTCCACTATAAAAATAATGAGATATATAGTTAACCCTCTCTAGAACACACTCCAGATGCTACCAATACATCAAGAACACATAATTCTTGGTTATCAACAACAACATCATCATAAAATAAATACATATTATAATAAGGAGAAATCTCACAAAGATGTGTGTACAACCTAGAAAAATGGAGAAGAATCAGGATGATCACCTCTAGTCAAAATGTAGCCCTCTTTGCCAGGAAAAATATAGTGAAATTTTACTTTAATTGGACCACAAATGAACCTCCGATCTTTGGTAAGAAGAACCTCAACACTTTCCCTCTCTCTCATTTTCTCTCTGTCAGAAGAAGAATAAAGCTGTTGCCTTTGGTTTATCTTCCTTTATTTTAATTTAAATTGGTTTTGGGCTTATGTGGCAAAAGGCCCACTAACCAGTTTAATGGGTTCCCTCACGTGGAGGAAATACCCAACAAATCTCCCCTCCTGATTACGTGAGGAACTCCACCAAGTCCGTTTTCCTTCTACATACTTGTAGTTTCTCCATAGGCAATGACTTTGTCATCATATCTGAACCATTCTCATCAATATGGATTTTATCAAGCTGTAACTTCTTCATTTCTTGAGCATATCAAATCCAATGATACCTCACTTCAATATGTTTGGATCTTGAGTGGAATGTTGGATTCTTACTGAGATGGATAGCACTCTGACTATCGCAATAGAGTACATACCTCTCTTACTCTAAGTCCAATTCTTGTAAGAACTTCTTCATCCACAGCAATCCCTTACTAGCTTCAGCAATGGCTATGTAATCAGCCTATGTGGTGGATAGAGCAACACATTTCTGTAGTCTTGATTGCCATGAAACTGGTCTCCTGAAAAAGTGATCAAATACCCAGAATTAGACTTTCTAAAGTCAACATCACCAGCCATATCTGCATCTGTGAACCTAACAAGCTCGGGTTTGCTGGTGTCAAAAGATAAACACATCTTGGAAGTCCCTTTGAGATATTTGAGAATCCACTTCACTGCTGCCCAATGTTCTTTTCCAGGATTAGAAATGAATCTACTAACAATTCGAACAGAGTGAGCAATATATGGCCTTGTGTATACCATAGCATACATCAAGCTACCCACAGCTGATGCATAAGACACATTATTCATTTCTTTCTTCTCTTTCTCACTTGAATGACTTTGCTTTGAACTTAGTTTCAAATGACTTACAAGTGGAGAACTTACTAGTGTTGCCTTGTCCATATTGAACATGTGTAATACCTTCTCGATATAACCTTCTTGTGATAGCCATAGATTTCCATTTTTCTTGTCATGAGAGATCTTTATACCGAGAATTTGATTTACAGGTCCCAAGTCCTTCATCTCAAAGGACTTGCTCAACTCCTTTTTCAGGTTCTTAATTTTTCCAATGTCACGACCAACAATCAACATGTCGTCTACATATAATAAGAGAATAATAAATTTTCCATTAGAGAATTTCTTTATTAGCACACAATGGTCATAAGTTGTTTTGGTGTAGCCATGCTCAACCATGAAAAAATCAAATTTATTGCACCATTGTCTTGGGGCTTGCTTGAGACCATACAAGTTTTTTTTTCAATCTACACAAGATTTTCTTTGCCGTTAGCTGTAAATCCTTCTGGTTGCTCCACGTAAATTTCCTCTTCAAGGTCACCATGTAGAAAAGTTATATTCACATCAAGTTGTTCAATCTCCATAATCATATTGGCTGCCAGCCTAATACAACCCGGATTGAAGACATTTTAACTACAGGTGAGAAAATCTCTTCAAAATCAAAACCTTTCTTTTGAAAAACCTCTTATCACAGGAAGGTTATAACTAACCTTGCCTTGTACCTTGGCTGCAAGCTATTCGGTTTAACCTTTAGTCTGAACACCCATTTGTTTTTCAGTATTCTTTTACCCTTAGGCAACTCTACCAGATCATAAGTTTGGCTCTTATCCAAGGATTTTATCTTTTCTTGCATAGCTTTTGACCATTCCATTTTCTGGTCATGTTGTAGAATCTCTTGATAACATTGTGGCTCTCCCCCATCAGAAAGTAACACATACTCATTACTAGAATACCTCTTAGAATGCTGACGCTCTCTATTAGATCTTCTCAACTCTACTTCAGTTGGCACCTCAAGAGGAACATTCTCTTGATTTTGATCTAATTCTGCATCACACTGTGTAGAGGCTTCATCATGTCTATCTCCTATAATGTCATGTTCTTCTTGGACATTTTCTCTGTGATCATCATCTACCACATGGTCGGTACATATGGAACTAAACTAATTTGTTCTTCATTGACTGTACTTAGCTTCTTAGTCTGATCCAAATCTTCAATTATTTTATCTTCAAAGAAGACAATATCTCTGCTCCTGATAATCTTCTTATTCATTGGATCCCACAATCTTTACCCAAATTTTGCATGTGCATAACCCAAGAAGATACACTACTTTGCTTTGCTATCAAGCTTGGACCTTTCATCTTTAGGAATATGAACAAATACCCGACAACCAAAAACTCTCAAGTGATCAAGAGATATATCTTTCTCTATCCAAAAGCTCTCTGGAACATCACCATTCAAAGGAATTAATGGAGAAAGATTAATCAAGTCAAGTGCTGTCCTCATTGCCTCAGCCCAAAAGTACTTAGGCAATTTTGCATAAAAAAGCATACATATGATTTTATCACAAATAGTCATGTTCATTCTCTCTGTCACCCCATTCTATTATGGGGTTTTTGGAACAATTTTCTCAAGCCTGATGCCATATCTTCTGCAGTACTCTTCAAATGGCTTTCTGTATTTACCACCATTATCTGATCTGACACATTTTAATTGCCTTCTAGTTTCTCTTTCAACTTTCAAATGGAAGTCTATAAATACTTCCAGCACCTCATCTTTAGATGTCAAAGGATATGCAAACACTTTTCTAGAGTGATCATCAATAAATGTAACATAATACAATGCACCACCTAGATATTTGCTTAGCATTGTACAAACATCTGTGTGAACTAAATCAAGAATGTGAGTCTTTCTAGATGTAGAGAATCTACGAAATGCAACTCTACTTTGCTTTCCGACTAAACAATGAGTACAAGGGATAAGTGATGTACCTTTCACATTGTGTAGGAGTTTCTTTCTGGCAAGAATCTGAAGTCCCTTTTCACTCATATGACCAAGCCGCTTATGCCATAGCTCAGTAGAGACTTCATTGACAGCAATATTCACCACTTCATGAATTTGTTTTGCCTATGTTCTGTAGAGACCATTAGTCTTTTTCCGTATGGCTAAAATAAGAGAACCCTTTTGTAAGTTTCCAACTACCATCTTCGAGATGATTATGATAGCCTTCTTCATCAAACTTTCCAACAGAAATCAAGCTACAGTGCATATCAAGAACATGTTTGACACCCCTGAGAAGTAACATGTTACTGCTGCTAGTTTCTAATTGTACATCTCCCATGCCAACAATTTTTGTCTTTGCTTAATTTCCCATCATGATTCAACCAAAAATCACCACTGGTATAGGATGAAAAGAAATACCTACGTGGAGTGATATGAACAGAAGATGCTGTATCGACTATCCATGTAGAATCCTGGTATGAAAGGCTGGAAAATGCTTCATCATAAGCAATAAACACCTCTGCATCAAATGCAACTACTACAGTCTCCTTTTGTTCTTTATGTTCTTTACCTTTCCATTTTGTCTGTTCACTTTTCTATTTTCCGTACTCCTTTTTAAGGTGTCCTAACTTGACAAAATGATAACATTTTATCCCACTTCTTGACTTCGATTTTTCCATTAGACTTGTTACGACTGTCATCACCACGAGGTTTTCTACTTTGGTTTCTCCCCCTTCTTTCTGTAACGAGTATTTCAGAATTAGAAGTACCCTGCTCCTTTCTTCTAGCTTCTTCATTAAACATACTATCTTTTACCATGTTGACAGAGATCACACCATTTGGAGCTGAATTACTCTCAGAGACAACTAAAGTCTCCCAGTTGTCTTGTAAGGAACTCAACAGAAGTAAAGCTTTCACCTCATCGTCTAGTGTAAGCTTCATGTTCATGGTAGACAACTTATTCAATAACTCTTGAAAGCTGCTCAAGTGCTTTGCAACACTATTACCATACTTGTACTTTAAATTTACAAGCCTTCTGATGAAAAATACATTGTTCTGTGCAATACTTCTTGCATAAAGACCTTCTAATTTCTGACAAAGACTATATGTGTGGCTATATGATGGAAGACACTGATCAACTCATTACTTTATATGTCCAACAAACTTTCTATTCAACTTCTTTCAATCCTCATCAGTTTTAGAATCAAGTTTCTTGTCATTACACTCAATGGATTCAAACAAATCTTTGCAATACAGGATATCGTCCATCCTAATCTTCCGAATAGAATAATTGGAAGATGTAAGTTTAACCATGCCACTAGCTGAATCCTCCATTTTATTTCTCACAGAGAATACAGAAACTCAACCAAAGCTCTGATACCACTTTGTTGGGGATTGAAATAATAATACAACAAGCAGCTAAAACAAATTCAACCCCTCAGATTGTGCAGAATTAAAAATTAAAATGGCAGTAATAATATCGAAATCTAATAACTCATATACACTGCAAGAAATTAAATAATTGAACACAATGATTTGTTCACTAGGGAAACCCTTCAGTGTGAAGGAAAAACCCCGGGACGTAGTCCAGTAAAAGCCTTCCACTATAAAAATAATGGGATACACAACTTCTCTAGAACACACTCCAGAGGCTACCAATATATCAAGTACACATATAGTTCTTGGATATCAACAACAACATCATCATAAAATAAATACACACTGTAACAATGAGAAATCTCACAAAGATGTGTATAAAATCCAGAAAAATGGAGAGGAATCTGGATGATCAGCTCTAGTGAAAACGTAGTCCTCTTCGCCAGGAAAAGCATACTGAGATTTCACTTTAATCGGACCACAAATGAACCTCCGATCTTTGATAAGAAGAACCTGAGCCCTCTCTCTCTCTCTCTCTCAAAAGAAGAATGAAGTTGCTGCCTTTGTTTTGTCTTCCTTCGTTTTAATTTAAATTGGTTTTAGGCCTAAGTGGAAAAGGCACACTAACCAATTTAATGGGTTCCCTCATGTGGAGGGAATACCCAACATGTTTGATCTTCAAATCTACTTCAAATTGTCTATTGACCTACTTCCACATCATATTGTTTTTGTCATATTCATTAGATTAATGCTATTGCGCTGTCACCTAGACTAGAATTAAAAACTCGGGATGCTACATTGCATTGACGAAGGCCATTTAATTGCAAGATGAGACGACAAGTAAAAGGTTAGACAAAAAAGAATACTTCTCAGAACACTCTTCTTAGAGATCTCCCTAAAATACCATCTTCATTGTAACTTTTCTTTGTTATCTTCCCTCACAAGCCTCTTCCTAACTTGATTGTCGGAGATGAATCCACTACCAACATCTCCTTTCGAAGTGGTTACACGATCCAATGTTTGTTTATGACTTGCAGTTATTGAATAGAAAAAGAAAGAAAACGTCCCAACCACTAAGCAAATGACCTCCAACCCAATAAAATTTAAAATGGACTTATCAAAAGTTCCAGACATCAATTGACTAAAAACTCTTTTAATTACCACTGTCTACATCTAGGGTATATACAATAAGTGACATGACCCGCGGTGAGTAACTAGAATTCTGGACCACCATCAAAGTTATTACATTATGCGACTTACTATGACTTATTGTTAAGAAAATTTCGGCGTTATTACCCCCTATAACTTGGACAAACCAACCTGTGATGAAATGCAATATATTCCAACACAACAATGACAACAAAACAATGCCGTGGAGACAAGCCGAACTTTAAAACCTTTATTACGAAAACAACATAAACTATACATATGGGTACAAAATACATAGAAAGCCCACTTAGCTATTGCAAGTAATGAAAAATGATATCGAAAAATGAACATGTATTTCAAAACTAATGACTGCATGCTCTATGAGAGAGTCATACAAACTAGCTTTATTGTATGGATCTGACTCCAAAATCAAATGATGTGTCTCAAAAGGTGGCCAAAAACTCAACTTCTACCTGATAAGAGAAATCGTGAAAAATATATGAATTGATAAGTTCGGTGGGCGATGAGTTTTGAAAATAATTATACTTTCTAATTTATACACATATTTATCGAAATTGAATTCATATCATTTAACAATTCACAGTATAACATTCTATAATAATAGTCAAAATGTGAGACATTCACTAGTGTGGAACTGTTGTACTAAATACGATACCAAGAAAATAAATAAAATTTTGGCCTTTTTCTTAAACACATACTATACTTTATAATTAGAGCATTATAATTGAAGAAAAATAAGAAATTCTTAAGTATGCACATTTTTGGTTTAGACTTGTAAACAGAATTGGGTAAGAGATACCGAGAAGCTTTAACCAGTGAAGCTCCATGGGGTGCAGCCGATAGTCATTACAGCCAGTTCCGTTGTTCTTGAGTTCTAACAATGGCAGCTCTAGGCTGTTCAGATTTCCCAATTGCCTGCTTTTCATCTAATGGATAAACTTCCCAGCAACCATTCCTCCAGTATGTATGATGTACTTCTGGAATATGTGCAATTTTCCAGTAATCTGAAGAGATTGGCACAATAAATTCATCTGGCATGTCGAAAAATTCAAGAACTTTTAGCTCAGAGAGATGCTCGATCCCTTCGGGCACACCCTCCAACGAGTTACATCGCTGAATAATAAGCTTCTCCAGATGAGGCATGGCTCCCCCCTCAATGATCACCTGCCTTAAGGGTTCTAATTTGTCAAGGCCTAGTAATTTCAGCTTCCGAAACTTTCCAGCCTTGAAACACAGTTTCTCCCCAACGTAAGTTGCGAGAAATTCAATATGGACTAGATTAGGCATATCTTGGAGATATTCAAGGGGATCTTCCCTAAGTTGACTCCATCTGAGGTATACTTTAACAAGGCTTGGAAGAGATTGTACCCATTTCGGAAAGTTTGCCAAACGCCCTGCCAAATATAGCCGTTGAAGGGAAAGAGGAGGAGAAGACATGTGACTAAGATCAAGGACATCTCCCTCTATTGATCTTAGACCTAATGAGCACAGCTTTTGGAGCTTCTCAACGCACAAACACAGAGCTACTCCATCTTCGGTTCTCAAGTTTGTAATGCTAACTCTCCTTAGTTCACTCATCATGGATATTTCTTCAAGTGATACACTTCCTGAACATGCATCAACAAAGCCAAGTTTTTGCAAGAATTTCAAGCTGCCCATTCCTTTGAATACTTTGAAACCATGTACATAATCATAAGGTAGATATGGGCCTGGTACATGTCGATATACTAAAAGCTGCCGAAGATAATGGAGTTTTAGAATCTCAATTGGTAACTCATTGATGTATGTCTCCTTAAGATCCAATATTTCTAACTTCTCGAGCTTCATAATAGATCTTGGAATTTTTTTGATCATGGTGCCTCTCAAGCTTAGATACCTTAAATGGAACAGTTCAAGAACAGCCTTTGGGAATTCCTCCAGAGGAACACCCCTCAAATCTAAAACCTTCAGCACTCTACAGCTTTTAAGCAAATGGAGAATGCTCAAAATGGATTGGGGATCTTCCACGTGAAAAGTCAGAAAGGAACAGAGGCCGGCGCCATATCGATTGACATCTGAATCTCTGAAGCTCCCATGGACTGATAGACGTCTAACTCTTCTTATCCATATCATGTTCTGCTCATTGTTGCTTGTTATGAAATTCTGATCTCTTGATTTTGAAAGAATAATCTCCCGGTAAAATTCATGGATACGGCTCGTCTTGATGCTTCCATCATCGTTGGTTGTTGCCGGACTAAGCAAGCTTCTGTTGACGAGCTCGTTGAGGTACCCTTGTGCAACTTCTTCCACTGATCTTCCCACTTTTTGTTTCACAAAACCTTCTCCTATCCACTGTCGAACTAGTGTATTGTGTTCAATCTCATGATCCTCCGGATAATTGGCCAAGTATAAAAAACACGGTTTGAGGTAATATGGCAGATAATTGTAGCTAAGTAACAAAATGATTTTCACACTCTCAAGTTTATCATTAACTTCTAGTTCGGAGCCAAGGCTGCAATTGAGCATCTTCCATTCATCAATATTAATCTCCCTTTTTGTAGACAGCACCCCACTAATAGCAACGATGGCTAACGGCAATCCCCCACATCTTTTCAAGATGTTTTTGCAAATTTCAATCAAGTGCGTAGGGCACGGGTTCCTCCTGAATGTCTTCTGGCAAAATAGAGTCCAGGACTCTTCTTCAGACAAAGGATTCAACTCACACACATAGCCATCAGTTTGTTTGCTACAAGAAAGAGCCACATCCATGACCCGTGTTGTTAGGATGACAAGACTCCCATTTTTCTTATTAGGTAAGGCGTGTCTGATAGCTTCCCATGCTGAAATACTCCAAACATCATCAAACACTAGCACATACCTGTTAATATATAAGACAATATAACAGTACATCTAAGAACACTTTATTACACTCATTGGATTGCTGAAGTTAGGCAAGAAATAAGAAGTTTGAAGGAGCAAAAAGTAACTGAAATCACTAAGGCCTAAAAGTTTAAGCAGTAATGCACCAACTACAAACTATGATTCTATATACTTCAAAGAATACTATTCACATTTAAAATCTCCACCTATAAAATTATTAAACAAACCTGTAAAATGATTTCTAGTCTCGAAAACACCTCGACTAGGTCGAAACAATTAAACAGAGAATTAGCATACAGTTCAACAGTACCTTCTTTGGCGCAAGAAATCTTTGATTATTGCTTTGAGCCTATTACCATTCATGGTGCTCAAATTTTCAGGAGGAGTTCGCTTCATCTGTTCAAACAGTTGCTGAATTGTGTCTTTCAGGAGCTCCTCCACCTCGAATGACTGAGAAACCGTAATCCATGCGTGGTTCTGGAATTGTTTCTTCACAACAAAATCATCATACACCTTCTTAACCAGAGTGGTTTTCCCCAAACCTCCCATTCCCACCACTGAAACCACCTTAAGCCGTGATTCTTCCTCCACGAGCCACCGTATAATCTGCCTTTTCGGGTTTTCAATCCCGACAAGCTCGGTTTCTTCTAATAAAAGTGCATCCCCTCGAGGATCAATCCCACTATTAGTCACGCATCGTGATGATAAACCTTCCCCGGGAACATTAAACCTGTAACTATACCTCCTATGTCCCTCAGCAATATCTATAATTCTGGATTTTATATTTTGAATTCCAGAAGCAATTTTATAATGGGTTCTCAGATTTCGTATGGAGAAAATTAATTTCCTCAGAAAACCTTCACTTTTGAGGCGGAATTGCAGCATGTAATCATCTATAATGTCTTCAGTGTCGTATGCAACATCTCGGACTTGCTTAACCCAAACTTTGAGCTCTGGATCATCGTCTTCAGCAGCATCAGCAACTCTGATGAAAGCAATCATTCTCTCAAGTTCATCTCTGATGTATTCAACTTCCCGCCTGACATTTTTGATCAGATTCACCTTTTCCTCCAATAAGATTGTGAGTTTCTCAAGAACAAATGTCACTGCAGACTCTGCCATCTTCACAAAAGTGACTGATTTGGTCCCCAATTCTATGAGAGAAAATGAGAAATGCTAAATCAAACCGCTTTTGAATAATTGTTATTATTTTTCTGCATGAGGCATCAAAGAACATCAAACCTGTCGGATTCTGGTGTTTTAAAATGAGCTGAGATAAGGAATCAATTAATTTAGTATTCTATAAAAATGAAAAAAAGATAGGCCACGTACTTGGAGCTACAACCCACTTCATGCAAATACCTTTAAATGAGGTTCGTTTTATAATTAAATAATCAAATAAATTCGAATTGTCTAAGAGAAGACAGCATAATGTTAGGTATTTTGATACCAAATAAATGTCGGGGAGATGTTAATCACCTCAATTATTACTGATAAGTGTATTTTGTACACTTATTTCGATAATTAAACTAGGGTATTTGTTGTTGATTTGGATGAATTAAAACTTAATTATGTATACATTTTGTTTGTTATGTAGAACTCAATACAAATTGGTTGAATTGGACAAAAGG
>CAIGRL010188755.1:0-19865 GCA_903798325.1 Fraxinus xanthoxyloides | reverse complement strand
AATCGGGGAAAAAAAAAAAAAAAACCTCAGGTAGCCAATCCTCATAATAAAGAGCAAAAAGAGCTGGAAAAATTTTCTTCTTGGCAAGGTCCCCTGATGCACCAACAACAGTTATACTGAGCATAGAATTTGCCTCTCCAAACTCCGGAAAAGGTACTTCCTCCTCCAGAGTTTTTGCAACTGAACCTTCTGCACAAAGCGATTGGAGATTTTTAGCAATAGGAACTAAATATATTGATGCTAAAGACAAATAAACGGACATAACAGTGAATGAGGATTTTGGATCATTATTTATTAACATATCAATCCATAACATTGTATTAATTTCCACTACATAACATCAGGCGGAGAGGTGAGCCAATAGCAACCAGGAACTAAACATAAGAAAAGTAGCTATATGAGACCATACATAGTTCTAGATCACTCAATTAAGACCTTCCCATTTGTTTCCACGTACATTCCCTTCTCATTACGTGGAATGGTTTGAAAAGAAAAATTAACATAAGCAGACAAAACCATGGTGCTCAGTGTCCAAAACGCCTCAAATGAGAAGGTAAACCACACATAGGTTAGGCGGATTTCCTATCACCAAGTACCTGCAGTTGAATCCCTTCAAATTTCGCAATTATGGCAAATATATGATCTCCTTGGTCTTAACATGAAGATATTTGGAAGGGGATACACTCGAGGGATTATTGGTAGGCAGGGGGGAAAATTCATTATTTAAGCAGAATCCAGCAATAAAGGGAAATGTTCAATAACACCGCAACATGCCCCATAGCCGGTGGGCTTGGCCTAAAGAATTCCAGACATACCTAACATTCTCTGTGTTTTGAAAATCATCGATCTTTCTTTCTAATTAAACCATTCGTCCGCATTTTAAAATTAAAGTCTAAAGGCTTATCCTTTCCCTTACACAGCTTCTACCTTACCACCACACCAAGAACAGATTTTTTAATACAGGCTGAGGCAGGCTCACATTGTACAGCAAACGAGAGAGAGAGAGAGAGAGAGAGAGAGATTCTGTAAACTATAAATATTAATGCAAATAAACAACAAAATTTAGTGGATAATCAAATTAAAGGGTGATAAAATGCTTAAAAACCAGATACAAATTTAACAGCCAAAACTTACCATCTTGCATAGGAATTGCGTTTAGAGGGTACCCATTAGTGGATTTAAGCTCAAAATGATCTCGTAGTTGTCTTCTAAAATGAATACCAGTAACCCATTTCGAGAAATACGATATCTTGTGATCAAAAGAAGAGAAAGTGGTCGAGGATGAAGAAAAATGACTCAACTGAATAGCCATGCACTATGCAGCAGTGAATTATCGATGGATTGTGACGCTATTAAACAGAAACCTCCGGGCAAAAACTTATAAGAAATTGTAAATGGATTTCTTTTCCGAGATATTTTTTTGAATCTTGAAGTGAAATTATTGCTTTCTTGTATGTATTGGCCCATTGAGTTCGCTTGAGGTCAGTGCAAAAGAACAATAGTATTTTTCAAACGCAATCTTTTATATGAGGCCACAATTTTTCCTCCCATTTTTATTTTTATTCGTTATCCACTTCTTGTGAAATCGACCCAAATGGGGTTCACGGTGATATTTTAGAGTAAAGCTTTTAAGTTATTTTGTGCACGTGTATTGACCATAAACATAAATCAAGACTTAGTAGAACCAAGTTAAAAGTAATTTTCTTGATCAGAATCTCGATAGAACAAAGAAATCAACACAAATAGCATTAAAAAAGGGCATGATTTTATACACTTCGGTTCAATTTTAACATTGTTGTTTGTGTTTTTAGCATTCTTCGAATAAACAAAAAAAAAAGATCATTTTACGCATTCCATTTTACCAATGTGACAAATATTAGAACTTAAAAAGAATTTCAATCCATTCTAGTTCATCAAAAAGTGAAATGGTTGATTTTCTTGTTCAAGATTTGGAAAAATTACTTCTTTTAATTTTTAAATATTTTTAAACGAAGTGCGAAAGAAATCAGTAACACCGTGATCTAGGATTGTTGAATCCTCAACTTATTATCAAAAACTAATATTTGAGAGAAACCTCCACTACTTTATTCAATATATCGAAAAAAGGGCTTGTTTGAAAAAGAAAAACTTTACAGCTTTCACATATTTATTTTTGGCTTATGATACTAATCAAATAAGAGAAAACTGTCATAAATTTCGAATATACCCTCATGCCAGACATAAATAAATAAATTGCAAAAATAAAATAACAACTAAAAGAATAAAAATGCATGATATCTGTTCGTACAATGTCTTAAGAGAGTGTTTGGTGAGAATTGAAATTAAATTTTAAATAAATTAAGATAAAAGTTTTTAAAATGTGTGATTAGAAAATTGTATAACACATAAAAGATGTGGTTAATATTGTGTTTGACATTTACTTAGATTAAAATCATATTTTAATCCAAAAGCAAACAGGTTGTTAATTTCCTTTCCCATCCTTGCCATCACCACCCTTGGTGTCTCCATTTTACTTCCTTGAAAGGGTGTAGAATTGCATCCTTTGCTGCTGATAAACCACCAAAGAAAAATCCTTCATCACTTTCATCAGCATCAGTTGAAGCTTCAGAATGAATCGTACAAATTAGCAGCAGCAGCCCAATGAAAACCAGAAGCGTCGTCCCTCCCAATGTAGCCATTCTCAATCAAGAAACAACAAAATATTGCTATTGTTTGCGTGTAAAATTGCCAAGCCACTTTTCTTCTTCATTTTTTTTTTCTTATGATTATGGATAATATATAGGGAGGCTGGGAGGGGGAGAGGTCTCCTATATTAAGGAATGTACACACATCTTGCCTATAACATCTGCCATCGAGTTCCTAAAGATGTATAGGGGTGAGGAAAGTTTTTAATAAATTAAGGCTATGCCATCCAGTTTGAAGGTATTTACGAACAAGATCAGCACCAAAAACATGGTTAAGCCCCAGTTATAATTAATCAACAGTACCAGATATCTCTGGTTTCTATTTGTTAATTCGAGACCCTGTAACCTTTTGGTCCTCCAATGAGCAACCTGCACCAGAGCAGGCTCGGCGTAAGTTTTATTATCATTGTCAAGAACTGTACACATGCATTTTATTGCATTATGACAGTTCTCCAATTCACAATTTCATAATGTCCATTGCATGTTGACCAGCTTCACTCTACGACACCTTCGTTTTACATGAAGATCTCAATACTTGTCTTATTCAGTGGTAATGCAACAAAATAGAGTCAATCTTATTTGGTGCGTAAGAGAACTGATTAGGCTTCACTTACTGTTTGTGCGATGGGATAACATAAATTCTGAAATGGCAATCCAGATTAAAAATGTCAGACTCAGATGTATGATACACAACAGGCAACATTGACAGCAATGACAGAAATGGATAGGGATAAATTTTTAAAGGTGTATTTCTACTAAAGTACGAGTCCTGCAATTAAACAAATTCCGCTTCTATTAATGGATATAGTTTCTATTACACTTTGCCACTCCAAATACTATAAACAGTTACTTAGTTTTCATTCGAGGTAAGTATCCACTATCCACATCTATATCGAGTTTGTGTATATGTTTTATTCATTACACTAAAGAGTCATCGTGGATTAATAATTAAATCGCTTTCGTCAGAGCAACTATGAAAAAATAATCACATTTTCAATTAAAGAATTTGATATTGGTAAACTAAAAATTACCTGAGACAAATGAACTCCAATATCAATTATGATTTATCCAATGTCAAGATCCATTATCGAGCACAGACCAAGAATGTATCAGAATTTTAGCGCACCTGCACAGCAACAACAATATAACAAATTAGCATTCAATCGCAATGGGGAATTAAGACGGTTCTTTCCTTCAATTAAACAGAAGGCCTAAAAATGGCAGTGTTAATAGAATTTATTACCTGATATTCAACCTGTTTAATCTGTTTTGGATAGGAAATGGACAATAGACTAAAATAAAAGAATGATGTCAAGGCAAGAAAATTCCCTTGGAAATGTATCGATATGGCCCGTAACATTATACCCGAAAAAGTAACATCATTGCCACATTTCCTCATGGGGAATAGTAAACAAAGGTTTACAATTCTATACATTCATCCAGAAGATTAGCAAGCCTTCATCCGGTTTTCAGTATCCTAAATATGAAATTCTTTGATTCAAAAGCAAGAAAGCAACAATTCCTCTTGTGCTTTCAATACCAAATTCTGATTCCAAAAGCCCCTTCATAAAATAACTTAGCAGCCAATGTGCAGTTACATTAATCACTAGGCTATAAATCACAAACTATGACCAATTGATATTGTTAGGTGCTATGCTTAAAGCAACTTCATCACTAACAGGCATATTCTGAACATGCTCAAGAAGTTGTCTGAGTTCTCTATGAACAAAATTAAAACGTTCTCTGGAGATGAATGATTCTGAATATAAATTTGCAGTAAGTGAATGAAAGGCCTGAGAACAGTCATTGTTGCTGTTTTGAATGATTTGATCATCCAATGGAACTAAAGAACTCTCCAGTCGCCATCTGAGTGGAAAATATTTTTCTGGGACTTGAAAATAGTTCTTTACTACAAGCACTCGAAGGGAATGTCTGCATAATATGCCAGAATGTTCAAATTCTTTACAAGAACAGTGAACTAGCTCATCCTCAGGTATCCAGATTACAAGACACTCTCCTTCCATTTTCTTATAGTGCCTCACTAGATATGAGCCATTAGACATTTCTGTTATTGCATACTGCGTAGACAACACAATTTCATGCTGCAAAGCACTAAAGGCGTAAGGCGTCAGAACAGTCCGAGCATGTTCTTCCAGAGGGAGACATGTCTTGATCGGCGTATATAAAAACTCTTCTCGGTTCTGTCTCTCAAAATTTGCTGCAATCCCAACCTGCACGAATTCGAGAAATAAAACTGAGAAAATTTTAGAAAATTGAAAGTCCAACAGTTCTGGAAGTTAAAGTCATACGCAAAAACCTGTTTCAAAAATAACTGCAATGATGATTCTGCACTCAGAATATTTTTCAAAAATGTCTCCTCCAATTTTAAATACTCAGGAGTCATAGTACGTGCTAGGAAGAAATTACGAACATAGCAAAATGGCCAACATGTTCGATAAGAGAAAAGCAGATCAATGTGTTTATCCGAACCAATTCCAAAGCGAGCAACCACATGATTCCACTGTTGCTCAAAATCCTCCACATTTTCTTGATGGCACAACATGTCAAACTCAGATTTAAAGTCTGAGTACTGCCCGCCAAGTGGCAAAGAGAACCAGCTGGACATTTTTGAGAGGACTTTCCAAATAGAGATAATGTGTTTGGTGTTTGGCATCTCAATTGATATAGCATCTCTGAGACCTGAATCAATGTCAGTCACAAATATCTGTGGCCATCTTCCTCTCATAAATCTAACAAAAACCTGTGGAAAAGCAACATAATTACAAATTTACAAGTATTACAGATAAAAGAAGAACGTAAATGCATAATGATCACAAGGCTAGCATCTCCATACCTTTAAGGCCCAAGAAAAGGACCTGGATGTCTCATCTTGAAGTAAAGTGCATCCAAGAAAAACTGGTTTGCCATAATTGTCAATACCAAGCCACACACCAAGGATCATATTATAAGTGATAGAACGATATGTGGTGTCAAAAATAACTACATCGCCAAAGACAGAAAATGCCTGAATAGAGTTTCCATAAGTCCATGCAATGTTTTCAACTTTCCCACTTTCATCTGTAGAACAATTGAAAACAAATCCGTCATCCCTCTGTGCTGTCACCTTGCATGTCTCGAGAAGTTCCATAAGTTCATTCTCCCGCTTCTCTGTAAGGATCACATCATTCTCTTGAACAGATTTCTTACATGTCCGAACAAAATTTCTAACATCCTTTTCAATAAAAGGTAATTGCCCAGGTTGAAGCCCCTTTTCCAATTCCAGCACTTTCACAATCCGATTCACAGGGAACCCAGCCTTTGAGAGTAAAAGAATACGTTCTTGATCGGCCTCTTCAATTTTTCTATAGGCAGGAAGTAGGCGGACTTGATCGTCTTCCAATAGTTCATGGTTATGAACATTACTAAACTGTGAAACATACCACTGTGTCAAACCATCAACAATCTCCTTTGTCAAGTACATTTTTGCATCACATCCACATCGTACTGATTTTCTATCTCGGGGGTGCTCCACATTGGCCTTCTTTCTTGGCTGATTAAACCCAGACCGGTAACAAACAAAATCCCTTCTATAAATTCCTAAATTTTGACTTTCTGTTGAACGAGCTTTCCTAATCGAAAAGCCACTCTTCCTTGCAAAGTTGCTATAGTATTCAAAAGCTTCATCATCACTTTTAAATATCTGACCAACGTATGGAGTAAAAACAACTTCTTGCAATGACGAGAGCATAGTTTCCCTCTTTACCAATTGAGATTGGACTGCTCCCTCATCATCTCCTTCGTATTTAATATAACACTTCCAATCCCCACAAGGGCATTGCTGGCGTCGAATCCAAATGTTATGTAACGGCTTTGCACCCATTGCTTGGAGGAAAGAATCAACACGAACTGCAAACTTCCAAGCAGGGGTAGCAGATTTCGTGTTTTTCACCTTCACTCCAAATAAAGAAACAATCTTTCGTGAAGATAAAGACTTATCAATAGCTTGATTATTATTTAAAAGCATTTGCTTCAATTATCCTATAATGTCAGATAAGTAAGATTTCAAATTATACAATAAATTTACAGATTTCAAAGCAAAGCCCAAGTAAGATAAAAACAAGAAACTTAATCTACTATTCAGATAAAATCATGACCAGTGAATTTTCAGGATTGACAGAAGGCTCAATCAAAATAATAATCCATTTTATTCTACAGAACTCGAATTTGAGTAAAAAATAGCAATAATAGAGAATCGATACCAGGAAATGATAAAGCCTCCCCTTGAATTTTCACATTTTTTTGCTAGGTCTCGATCAACCAGTTGCAAAATTTAGGACTGGTAGTTGGTCTAAACTCAGAAGTCAATGTTCTGCAACTCCAAAGAAAAAGGAGACGAGCGGGGAGAGAGAGAATGGCAAGCAATTTTTGGGCCTCAAAAAGGCATCCTTGTATCAATAGGCCGAATTCCTTTGTTTAGCTCCAGAGTTTAAACTCTGATCTGGTGTGGTAATGTATAGGTTTTAACCGTGAGCTTGGCTAAGAAATTGCACAATATACCAATTATTTTATTCTTATGCATTTAAGTTACTCAATTTTGTTTACGTTTTAGTTCATAATTTTATTTCATTTTATTTTCGGCCTCAAACTTCTTCAAGAGTTACCAAACCATATTTTCTAATTTCTAAAGGTAGATGGTCCCCAATATTACCTATGTTCTCATAGTTACACAAGTTTAAATACCCAACTAAATTAAGGGGCATTTGATGCTCATTTTTTAGAAAAGAAAATATTTTATGAGGTGATGTAATGTGATGAAAATTACGTGATTAAAAAATAAGAAATTTTTTTGAATTTGCGTGTAATATTATTTTATTGAAAAATGTGTGATTGAAAATCAGTTTTGAATGGATGAAGTTTGAGAAGAATGTGGATGAAACATGGAAAATTTACATATTTAAGAATATGCATATTAATTAACCAAAATAGTGACGGTCTCCTTTCATAAAAATTGCATTTTTAAAAATTTGCCTAAACAGTTCTAGATATTTTTACAATTATGTTACGTGTACATTATTGTTGACATTAAATTTGACATGGCTACATTCATGGTCATTGATTTTAACTAGACTTATTCAAATCAAGGCACAATTTTATGCACATCACACAATGTCAAACTTAATGTAAATTAGGAATGTACAACTAGTTTAATCCATATTTTTATTGCATTTCTGATTCATGTACCCATATTGCTTCTTCGACTACTTTTTTTCTACATAAAACTTTGACTAATGGATTGATTTACATTGGAGTTGAGTAATTTTCTAAAAATAATCTCTACTTGTCCTTCAAAAGTTAAATTTAGTTTAAACTCCTAAAAACTAATTTTAGAGCATGAGATGGATCGGCACAATTTTCACAACATTGAGACGCAAAATACGTTGTGCACTTCAACCTGGATAACTCTAATAAGTATGCAACGAGTTTTTTCTTTTTTAAATGAGATTTTGAAAGGTTTATAAATATGGGGCTCCATATTCGTATATTTCCAAATCGCATAGCTTTTTTCGATTTTTCACATAGGAGGTGAACAACGTCATCTCCCATATATTTTGTACAGAGGCATAACGATGGATGAATGATAGTTGGTGTTATACGAGAACTCTAATACCAATTTACTTGTAAATCCATAACGCGGGCTCGTAAAATATCCTAAAGAACATGTATGGTTCATTTTGTTTTGTCTATCAATTTCGGGATGAACAGATGTATCAATGTCAATTTGGTCCCTAACATTTGTTGAAAAGCTCTCCAGAATATTAAAATGAATTTTGAATCTCTATCGGATACAATGAAAATTGAAACTCATGAAATCAAAGAATTTTGCAACGTACAATTCAATAAATTGTTCTATCTTGTACATGTTCCGATGAACCCACAACACGTGCAAGTGATCTATCACCGTAGATCATCCCCTTTCCAAAGACTAGTCGTACATTGGGGTCCACCCTTTTACAGTTCCATTTTCAACTATTTTTCATGTTTCAAGAAGCTTACTTTCGATATTAATTCCTCGTTCAAGTGAAATTTGTTCTGTACCAGAAACTACAATCATCAGTATGCAAATCACATTGTTAACATGTCCCACCTTAATATTTGGTCAAAGTTTTATACCAATTTCCAACATTAGTAACCGGATCTTGCTACTCTGCCAGGGCGCCAAGGGCCACGTGGTAGAATGGATAAACCCTTAGCAACCATGCGAAGTTTAGATTTAAAATCCGGCAATGGAGGTGGAAGATCTTGGAGTTTTTTGGAGAAGTATCTACAATCAATTCGAATAATATTACGTAGTACCAGTAGTGTTATAATATCAGTTTAAGTGGTGTTACGTGATACGTTCAATGAAAGGAAAAATTCAGTGACTAATTTAATTTAATTTATTATTTAATATTACATTAGTGACACCTAAACTGGTGTTCTAATATCAGTTATGCTAAATAACATTATTCAATCAATTCAGTGTGAACAAACTGTGGTAGAAAGCATAGGAGGAGGTCTGAACGCATTGAGCCACTGATTTTTTTCTAGATATATAGTGACACGAACCACGTCTCCTAGCTATAATATCGTTAAAGAACATTTTTAAATAAATGCTCGATCGATTAATGAAAAAGACCATGTGACTGAAGTGTGTATAAGGTTTCAGCTTTACTTTTCAATTGCTCAAACCAAACGAAAATATACCTTGTGGAAATTGATCAAAAATATGTTTTTTTCAAACACGCACACATCAAAATGGAGCGAATGTTTTTTTTTTTTTAAATAAATGAACAGATATTAGCACCAGGCTGCTTATTGTAAAAAAGAAAAAACTATGTTTGCAGCACATACATACTAGACAGCTGCTACAGAAAGTGGAAAAGAATTTGAAAATGCGAAAATGGAGGGTGAATCTGTACACAAGGATGGCACTCCAACAACACATTTTACTGCTCCAATTCCAATATAGACTATAACTTTGCCCGCCCTTCATTAATGTAATTTCTCAACAAATCCAATCTCTGCTCAATTTCAATACAAGACTTGTTCAGTTATCCTTTTTCCAGGTATGGCAACCAAAATACATTTTTCAGCTTCAATTCTAAGTTTGGCATCAACTTGTCTTGGACTTTGAAAGAACTCCGTTCAGAACAAATTGATTAGAATCATAGATCTCTGAAAGTTATAATAGCTCATTAACGTCATGCCAAGAAAGAGTTCAATACACTGCTCAATTTCAAAGTAATAGGCATTCCTTTGAACTTCTACAGTCAGCTGGAGGAAATGGTATTGAATGCAGAAGCCACTGGAGTCCCAACGTCCCTATAAGGACTCTATGCCACTTGAGCAGCCATTGTAAAATCTTTGAGCTTGAAACAGTTGTCACTACCTCAAGCTAGTTTTGCATGTTTTAATTTTAGACCACTTTCATCTGCAGGTGGTCGGCGAGCAAATGGAAATTCTACTAGAACAATGAAAGATGATTTCTCAGCCTCTCTAAGATATTGAACAGTCCCATTCATGATCTTCACTAGTTTCTGGCTTATATACAGGCAAAGACCTTCTCTCGAAACACCATTGTTATAGTAAAACATTTCTTGTATCAACTCTTCAGGGATCCCCGGTGCCGGATGAGTTATCCTGTCATGATAAGTAATAACACATTCAAGATCCAATAATGCATAGCATGTCCGTGGAAAGACAAAAAAGGAAATTATTCTTGAATCCAGAGACATTGGTCATGACTTGTAAATAGCATTATTGATAGATATATAGAAAGAGAGATGCACACACATACACCTAAAACAAAAGTAATATCATGTGATTTAGCCTCCCTTTTTTTTCTCTTTTTGGTCTTGATCCAGTAAAGTGCGCTTTAAGTGGTACATGTTAAAGCAACTTAAGTTTGAGTTTAAAATAAACATGTACATTCAACCACCCTTCTGGTTACATATAGCATTAAAAAGAATAATCAACCATTTTTTTTCCAGACGCATGGGTGAAAGGGCATTGAACCCACAGCCTATGGTTGTGACTTGTAAGCATAGTTCATTGACTAGTGTCTTTTTCCAAAGTGATGTATTAGATTAGACATATAATAAATTATGGACGTGTTCGGTAGGGATTAAAATCGTATTAAAATTGAAAAATTAACCATTATTGTTGACTTTTATTAGACGAGTGAGGTCCAATAACGGCTATATTTTCAATTTTAATTGGATTTTAATCACGACTGAACACGCCCTATATATCAGAAAAATAATATAGCGCCTATCTTGGAGCTATTTTTACTGAATTTTAATCCAAAACGTAGCGGTTATACAGTAAATTTCATCAGACAGCCTGACATGAATTGACTGCATTTCTCCAATCTATATCTATGATATTACTTCAATACCCCTCTGTAAAAACACCACCCCCACTCTACACCATAGTACAAAGTGCATTTTTGGTAATAATGTTCTTAGTGCTTCTTTTGATGAAAGTCTAATGGGATTATGATGAAAAAAGAATTGGGCCCCACAAAATTTGCAGATAATACGTGGGTAGTAGTTGTGAATATGTAATTAAAATTAACATTTGACTTTGACAAGGAGATTATAATTTTATCCAATTAAGCACTTAGAACAAATGAGAATTAAAACTGAAACCTACTGAGAGGGTGGCCAAGGAGTCACCATGCTTCTGCCAGGGGAAATAATATTACTGAGGTAAACAAGCGAAACAAAATCACAGCAAATTTCACATGAAATAAATGAACAAAACAAAAACTTTCTGACTAGTATGAAAATCAGTTACCGAAATTCAATATGAAGAACATGTGTCAGTGTCCCGATACACTCCTTTCTTAGAGTCAGCCTAAATTCAATTGACGATCCTTCAGGAGGAGAGAAAAAGATAGCAGTTGCCAGAAAGTCTGAAAGGACTTGCTGAAGCCTCAAGATGTCACCATATAAATACATGAATGATACTTCAGCAGGTAAATCATATCTAACTTGCACCAGCCGCTCCCGGCTCAGGATCATAACTTCATTCTTGACCACTTCTAAAGCTTCCCCAAGATTAAATTCATCAGACTTCATTTCGGTATAGCTGAAAAATGAGTTGCACAAGGATAAAGAACAGTCCAAAAGCTTCTGGAATTTGTCAAGATATATTAATTACAGTTATATCTAACAAAGTGTTCCTTGTGAATGCAAAAGCAACACTACAAAAACAATTACTTAACCAAACTAATTCATTATTGGATATATTGCACCAGATTTTAATATAATTATGATAATGAAGGAATAACAATAATCAACCACCGAACAAAAACAAAAGCTAGTCAAGTGAAATTGAGTGTAAAAGCAAATCATAGTCAATCTGAAAAAGTCGCTTCTGAGTTCTACACTTCATCTTATCTTTGCAGTGGGATGACTAAGAAAAAGAACTCCAACCTCAATTCTCACTCACAGCACAGTATCCACTTGGCCATAATGAAAAGGCAACATCATCCCGCAAAGGAGATGTCTTGAGAGTGAAAAACAAGAATTTACAATAATATTGCCAGATCTGTTTTACTTCAATATTCCTTTTAAGAATGTTCTTGTTTTGCTTTCCATGTAAATAAAAATTTGAGACCTGGAACCTTATAACGTGATAAAAATCAATGACAGATGAAAGCTGATGTTTAGAGAATCCTGATGGCTTGTCACAATCATAGTTCACGATTATTTTGTTTTTGCACCTTTTCATGTTCAGTGTGTTCTGCAGATTGACAAGTACACAACTGACCATGTCCTCTGTGTGCAGAAAGACAAAAAAAAAATCATTCTTATCCAAAAAGGTATCTTCTGCTGTTTATGAAGCATAACATTAAATGATTAACATATGAGAGAGTTCTTATCAGGTGAGAAGTAGGCTGTCCAAACAATCTTGTAATACAAGAAGCTGCCAAGAAATCTATTACAATGGGAAGAAGCATATTGACCCAAAGAACACACATTGCATATGGAAATTGTCCTCCATTTATTATCTCAATTAATCTTTTCAGTCCTTTTAGTGATAATGAGAGGTAGTTTCAAAAGATGAAGCCATATAATGGGAATACTCTTTTTAAAAAATTCAAGTCATGTTGCCATTATTTATCCTAAAAAGATCTCAAATATTGTTGTTGCTGCAATTTCTTCCTAATGCATAGTTACATAGAAACAACTGTGTTTATTATTTTTCCTTTGTTATCTGATTTCCATTTTTCCTTTTATCCTCTTTTCATTGGGGGGGAAGGGGGTGTTAGATATATGTTGTTATGAAGATTTTTTGAAATTTACGACTTCACACACCTGCATAAATAAGTAGCTTTATAAGTAATAATGCTTCAAAACCTACATCTGCCTCTAATACAACAAGTTCCAAAAGTTTTTGCAACATAATATTACCTCGCAAGTTTTAAATCTCAATCAATTCAATTCGGACACCTTAAAGCATTGGTGCTTCTTTCATTTCAGGAATATAAATTAGATACTGACAACATGTAATGAGAATTCCCAGTTCAATGCAGAATATTAAGCCTGAGTCATTTTTACCAAAATACTTTAGATAATACAGGACCAGTACTGTTATTATTTAGAGAGTGCAATTTATGAATTCTTTCTATGGTCAACCAGGTCTCTCTACATTTATCCATAGGACATCATATCTACCAAGGCCCTGTTTGTCATCCTTTCCGTAATGACATATTAGCATGTCTTTGATGAATTTATTGTTTTTCTTGTTCCAGAAATTCATTGACCTGAGACAAGCTAATTGTAGGCCAAGGCCTACAAGGAACGGATAATTGGATAACGTTTCTTATATTAGGTAATTAATAATCAAGAAGGACGAGAAGGTAATGAAGAAGAGATATTTGACGTAGACGTGCAAGCATATGCATCAGAAAAACCTAGAAGCCTAATTTCAGCAGTAACATTTTGTTAATTTATTGGCAAGCCTCAAGGAAAAATGCTAATGCATTCACCAAAATTATTAAGCTAGTAGATCATACCTCCCCTCAATACTCTCAATATCAGCATCATCAATGATCTTGGCTAATTGTTCCCGACATAATGCACTTGTCTTCAACAGCTGTCTTTGTTCTTTACTCAAGTCTGAAGATTTCATTAAATTCTGCAAACACTTTATTCCATTTAAAGGGTTTCTAATTTCACCTCGGATATAAGCCAACTTTGTTTGGGTATTTGCTGTAGCCTGTTCAGATATCCTTTGCACTTGCAGGGCATATTGAAGTTCAGGACTTGCAACATGCAAAAAGCACAAAATCCCAGTGATCCTGCCCTCCATATCGGTCCTTTTGTTTGCAGAAATTAATGCTTCTACATATTTTCCTTGCTGATCAAAGAAGCCAAATACCAACTTATTAACATCCTGGCCTGCAATTACAGCATTGAGTAATATTCTGAGCTTTGTTAATGTGTCCTGATCTTTGACCCGGCAGCCGAAATTATGAACTGTAAAGACCTCACCAAGAAGCATTTGGTCTATGGCTTGTTCCCTCTTTAGACCAGACAATTTTTGTATCGCATCGTTCCACTCCACACAACGTCCATGCTCATCCATCATAAAAATGGGAGGAATTAGTGCACATGGACTCCGAACAATTCCTACATAATCACCTAGAATTTGATTGTATTTGTCCAATATCATCCTTTGCCCAGTAACATCTTGGCCGACAAAGCAAACTCCTACAATATTTTCCTTCACATCTCTACTACAACACGCATTACCAACCAAGATGACAGGACCATTCTCTTCCTGAGGCCCAAAAGTTTTGAGTTTGATTTCAACATTTTTCTCTTCTCTGCCTGCAATGACATATCAGATATGCTATGACTTAGCAAGAATATATCTTAAACAAAAGGAGAAGATATATTATTACATGTAACGAATGGAACAGGGGATAATTCTTGGTAATAACAGAAATTAAGCCAAACACCAAAGCTAGAGGTTTGTCAGAAAGGCCCGGCGTGTCAAAAAGCAGACCTGGAAGCTCAGTTTCATCAGATTGGACTGGCAATGTGCAAGATCTTCCTTTTTCAAAACAGAAAAACGAAAAATGACTTTCGGATGCACATAAGCAGGAAAATCTCTTGTTATAGGAAATTCATCTAAACCAACTAACAGAGTCATGTAGCAGAACATAGCTAATGGTTCTAGAACTTCATGTTTAAGGGTGAAGCAATACAATGCACCAGTCTTGAAATTATAGCATCCTTTACAGTCTCTTCACGTGCAGTGCTTGGAGTATAGTGCATTAAGTACTAGTGACCAACTTCCCTTCCTGGTACAAGTCCACTGAAAATCAACTTTTCTCTACGCAGTTTCACATTCTCTCGACCCCACCCATGCCCCACCACACACACAAAAAAAAAAACCTAAATGGTTAAATTATTGTGTCACAAACCCAATGGTTCTGTCACTGACTCTCAGTCAGTCTCTTTCTCGGTTCGCTCAATGATTAAGGTTCTAAGAACGTGAATTTTCACAAAGAGATAATACGTAAACATATTTAAACAACCTAAATAAAATTGTGGTTTCCTCCAGCAATCTATAATTTTTAGTTGGAAAAATTAGTTTCAGAAAAAAGATTACTGAACAAGAAGACCAGAGATGGTGTCACCTTGCAAAGCCAGGGAGAGCACATTCTTCACTACATCAACTGATTCGTCGACCACCAGATCAACAAAGGGCCTACCAAGAGCTTTTTGTAAACTCAACCCTGTAAGTTCGGCCACTCTGGTATTCCATCCATTGATATCGCCAGAGATATCAACAGCCAAAATAGGTATTGATGCCGTTTCAATTAAGCGAACCATTTCATTAGTCACTATACGCAGTTCATCCACCCTCTGTATACTGGTATCAACTGCTGGAACACTGACAATCATTTGGGCAACATTCTGATCTTGCAATGATCCTCTTAATATAAGCTGCAAGGAATGAATTGCATCCATTTCCACGTCTTCCCATGGTAGGCTCCGTCTCTTGACCACCTCGAGGAAAGCCTTGAATGATGATCTAGGGTGCATTTTTCTTCCATCATCTTTTTCGTTCGGATCATGTTTTGCACCTCCCCATTTAATTTCCTTAGCTGTATGCGAACGGAACCAAAAGAGAAAATCTCTAGAACTAATTCTAACAGCAGACATTCCACATACTGCATCGCCAAGAATGGAAGCATTGGGGTAGCCAGCTTCCATGAGGCTGTCAGTACTTAATCCAGTACTACTGCCATGGTACTCTAGAAGCCAGGCAGCAATGTCTCTGATTTGTGCCTCTGAAGGAGTGACCCCAAGCAACCAGCATTTATCATGGTAGAAAAGTACAGCACCGTCACACCTTACAAGGTCCATAACATTAGGTGACTGAGTAACAATACCCATTGGGGCATCTCTTAGCAGCATATCACAAAGCACAGTTTGCGTTTGCAAAATATGTTTCTCCTTCAGTTGAGCTTCCAACTCCACTTCCTTATTGATTTGAACCCCAAAAACTTGAACCAAGAACTCGCACGCATACCTCAAAGGAAAAGGAACAAACCTGGGGCTCGTATGGTGGCAGACAACCAAGCCCCACAACTTTCTTCCCTTTTGCTGATTGTCATCCATCTCATCAACCTCCTCATTGATAATCACAGATATTACAAGAGATGCAATCGAACCCATATTTTCCATATATTGTGCATGACATCCATGAGGAGATCTTAAAGTGGATCCAGAAAGACTCGGTGGTTGAGCCAATCCCTTGTAATGAATTACTTTAACAGGCTGGGCCCGACAATCACATATCATCCTAACCTTATTTTTCATGAAAAGAAATCTCGATGCTTGTGGTATATCAGTTGCAGGGTAATGCAATCCAAGATAAGGTTCCAAGCCAGGCCTGTGGCACTCAGCGACAACCTCCCCATGCTCATCCTCGTGAAATTTATAAATCATTATCCTGTCATAACCTATTAAATCCTTCACTTCTCTAACCAACACGTCAAACAACAGTGATACATTTCCACTTGGCAGAGATTGTATTCTTGAAATAGCTTTGGCTGCAAGCTTGTATGATTTTAAAGCTCCAGCAGCTGTCACTGGCACTTCATCTGGACTCACCGGTTCCAGATCTATAACTAATCCAACATCAATTCGATGTAAAATAGCATAGAAGGGCTTACCAGAGTGTCTACAATGGACCAAAACTGGATTGACTAAATTAACTTCCTCAAAATTGATTGCCTTTTGCAGTGCAGCAGCACTTGAAGGTTGGAAAAGTGTTCGAACATCAATTCCAAAACTCAAAGCTTCTTGTTGTTCCATGCTTGGAACTGCATGCGGTGCTAAGTCTAACATTTCAGGTGCATTCTCACTGTACGCAAGAATGCTCAAATTTTTTTCATGGATCGCAATCAAGCAACCGAATGGCTGGATAAGGCTCCCTCTTTGCATCTTCTGCAGATAAGCTGATACAGTCGAAGAAGGAACATTGCTGGTAGAAGTTGATGCATTGACAGATGTTGAGTAATCAAACTGTTGTTTAGACTCTTCAAAGTCTACCTGAAGCTTGGCATCAATTGGCGTCTGAGAGACGACATGGGCACCACGCCTTGATCTAACAGAGCTGCTCCTAGAACAATTTGTCTCGTTTGTGGTCGAACTCGACGACATGTCTTTCAATTCCTTATATACTTCTCCCTTTTGCAATTATCCAAAGTGCTTGTCACTATTGTTACTCCAATGGAATAACTACTCTACCCAAAGCAACATCAACCTTACGAAAGGTATATAAACCAATAATAATCCTAAAGCAAGTCTGGAATGCTCTTTTTAGCAAAAGGAATTTTAAACAGAATTTAAGTGCTTATATTCGAAAAGATTCCACCTTTTTATTTTCAATTCAAGAACCAGCAGCAAAAGAAAAAAGGGGGCAAAAATGGATTCCTCGAGAAGATATTAAGAACGAATTTTTCTAAATTACTTCACAGAACCCTCCGTACTCTGAAAACTCAAAAGCCCGAATAATAGGTCCGAGAGCCCGCGTAACTGCAAATAATTTCAGAGATCCTTTATTGCATAATACACCGAATTACACAATTCAAGTTTGTTAAGTAACTATAAAAATGACAAAAATCTCAATCCAACAAACACCGAATACGAAAACAAAATTGAACAAAATATCAATAAAAACACAAAAATAATATAGAAAAAAAAGTCTGACCGGTTGAATTGGGATCAGTAACACGTGATGCAGGACTGAATTCCTGAGCTCTGTCACAAGCATGATATTCAATTGAATTGTTGATGGAGTTGCAAAAGTATTCCGTTTTATTCTACTCCGTGTAAGGTTGGGAATCCACTGTTTGGTACCGTAGATTCGACTTTTACCTTTCTTTTGGTGAATTTCCTTTTCACTGCCATCGCCACTGAGTTTATATGTGCATTTTTGCAAATAAGTAGCTTTTAATTTATCGGCAGAATAATTAGCTTTCTTATTCCCCTTATTCTACATTTTTTTCTTTCTTTTTTTGTTTTTTAGGAGTTGTGTTCACTGCTATTTTAACATGCCTTTGGTCGGTGTGGATTAAAATTAGATTTTTTTAAAAAATTTGATAAAAATTGATGAAATGTGCGACTACAAAGTTGTGAGTATCGAAAAAAATGTTTAAAATTAATTGTTAACTTTAATTTAAATTTAAATTTGAATTTTAATATATATCAAACATAAGCTATATATCTATTAACCTATTTTATAAGTGCAAATGATAATATGATTTTGTTGAGACACGAACCTTTGATCTATGATGTACTCTCAAAATTGGCTTTAAAATCGTGTTTCTGTTGAACCCCTTTTTTCTTAAGTGGTGCACTTATTATGAGATGGCGACACGTGGTTTAATTCTGACACTTGGATTATTGCCTTGATGGTGTGAGATATATATATATATATAGACACACACACACACACACACACACTCTGTGTAGATATTTTTCATTCTTGGTTCTACCTTTTGAGTTCTTCGTCTTCTAGATTCTTCTGAGAGTGCCATTTTTCTTTAGATTGGGGTTTGGTCATTCGTCTTCTTCATCTCTCATGATGAACTTGTAAATTGAGATCATATTAGTTGTTAGCATCTGTAATCTATTTATCTGAGTGATTGCTGTGAGAATAAGGGTTTTCTTCCAGTCGTGATTTTCAGTTGGCCGTTGAAGGGTTTCTCGTGTGATTCCTTTAAGATCTATAGTTCAGTGTAGAATAGATAAGTGTCTTGTGTTTTTCTCTAGTATTTGGAAGAGCTATTTGTAACTTCTTGTCATTTTGGGCTTATTAGTGCAACCGAGCGAATATTCATTATTTGGATGCTCAACGGGGATGTAGGCGTTAGATCCAGTCGTCGAACCTCTAGAGTTTAGGCCAAAATATTTCTTTGTGTTCAATCTTTAATTTTTTGCAAATTTCTTTTCTGTTCTGTTAATGGTTTGTAGAATCTTATTTTAATATCGTGTGTTGTGGACCTTTTTAGATTTCACGTAGAAACATTGTTAAGCTCACAACACTTCCTCTGTTATGTAAACTATCAAGAGGAGAATATAGAATATATGTTGTTCTTATCAAGTTGGATGATAAACTATGCCCATATTTGGTATATATTATAATTTATTAAAAAATTTAAGTAAAAATCAACGTCTACCTTTAATCAAATATTTCATGGCATTCACAATTTATCCACTACATATTTTATCATTTTTTATTAAATTTTAATAAAAGTCTTTAATATGTACCAAATAGGGCTATATAAAAAATTATAACGTATTTTTATTATTGATCATTTAATATATGGTAACTTGTTGTTTTCACACTCAATCTTTGTTATAGAGTAGCATACCAGCCCACATTCTTCTTTCTACCATTTTTAACCCCCAACCTTTCAGAAATTATAAATATTCGTTCTAAAACATTTTAGACAAATTCCATCTAAAATTCTGGTTAAGTTTATTTAGACGGGCGATTTTACCCTTTAACTTAAATAACCAAAAAAATAAAATAAACCAACAAAAAAAGAGAAGCTAAACTAAAAATAATAAATAAAATAATAAACAAAACACGGGAAAAAAAAAA
>CAIGRL010188739.1:0-11355 GCA_903798325.1 Fraxinus xanthoxyloides | reverse complement strand
AGTGTTGCAGTGAATTAACATAAGCTGGAAAAATTAAAAGCCTGAAAGTACTCAATGGAATGGTAATGCAAGGAACAAAAAAACTAAAAGAAAATCTAAAACAAACTTAAAAAGAATTCTAAAATCTAATAGACAGAAGAGTAAGGTGAAGGACATACCCAAAAGACGTCAATAATGGTAAATTGGGTCTACAAGAGGAATTTCTTCCACAATAGGCACGGGTTGCCCATAAGCTATCTTTAAACGTTGTCCGTTCACTTTGAATACCCTACCATCATTAAGGTCCTCGATTTGGCTTTTACTGTGAGTGTGTTAAGTGGGTACATATCTAATCCCGATCCTAAACATTAGGAAGCGTCAAAGTGGCTACTTAGGTACTTGAAAGGTACTTTTGATGTGGGTTTAGCTTATAAATCTACAAATGAAGGTGTGAAACTTAAAGGTTTCACATATTCTAACTATGGTGGTAATAGAGATAATAAGAAATCTAGTTCCTCTTAAGTGTTTTCTTAAGTGTTTACTTTGTGGGACTCTTGTGTGAGTTGGAAGTCTCAACTCCAACACATAGTTACTTTATTACCGCTGAATCTGATTATATTTCTTTCACGAAAGCTATCAAAAAAGCTTTGTGATTTAGAGGTTTACTTAAAAATCTAGGTTTTTAAAGTGATAATGTGATAGTATACTCCAATAGTCAATATGCTATCCATCTATATAAGAGTCATGTGTTTCATTAATACACTAAACATGTTGATGTTAGGCCGCATTTTATTAGAGATTTAGTGTCTCAAGATTTGATCAAACTTGAGAAAGTGTATTCAGATTATAACTCTGCAGTTATGGGAAATAAGGTGCTCCCCTCGTGAAGTTTAGAAGTTGTCTTACACTTATAAATATTGGTAAACATATGTGATGTTTCAATTTTATTTGAAATTACATTGTGCGACTACTAAACTAATTCTTTCTCCTTTGTGTTAGATATTTTGATACCAAATTAACCAGGGCGATGATAACTCATCGGATCGGATTAAAATCGTTTGGTTTGTTTGGAACCTAATATTGAGACTATTTAAAATTGTCGATCCAAAACACGCAACTGATAACCCCCAAAAGAAGTTAAACTGAGTATTTCATTTAAGGCTTGACCCACTTAGTTGACCCAAGTTGTTTTATATACTTGGGCCCTTTTGTAATATGAATACATATAATATACATAGACATGGTTTTGCCCTTAGCCCCTTCGTTGGTGAAATTTTTAGCTACTTTTGTCTATGACATTAGCTATCGTCTTTGTACTGTTCTTTTGTGAGACTCTTCTACCTCACCTTCGCGGGCACCTTGGTCAGCGCCTTAGCTACCGGCTTTGTCTCTGTCCTCTTGATTGATTTTTTTCCTCTATTGCTCGACCATTTTTCCTTTCTTCGCTGCTTTCGTGTGCGGTGGTTTCTACGTGATTCCAGTAGGTGTTTCCTTCTTGGCTATGAGTGGGATTCTTGGGAAGGTATTTATATTAATTCATAGCATTTTGATTTCATTGTTATTAATTGATTTGAAACTCATTTAGCGTTTGTTTGATCAATTGGACGTTGTATTTAACTCCACATCAATCACTCATTTCATCAATTTACATCAAAATCTGCTAAAAATCTAGTTTTTAACAAAATTAAACATGGGTTAAATCCAAAAGACTTGGTTAATTGCTCTTGTATTTTTTCCATAGTAGGTGCTTGGGAGTATTGGGGTGCTTTTTAGTGGTGTAGTCTACATGTTTATTGTGGTATGTTGTTGGATTTTATACGTCATAATAGACAAGTGAAAGAGAAAAATCAACAAAAGGATTTAACATGGTTTGACAATGTGCCTACGTCCACAGGAAGTGAAGCAGGGATATTTTATTCATGAATGATAGGGTTACATCATCGATATATATATTAACCATAGCCCTAACCCATACAAGACTTTAGGGCCCGTTTAAGAAAATATACATGTACATAACATAAATGATGTTGCCTCCGCACCTCAACTTATTCAGCGTCCCTGACAAATAGACAGTAAATTAATTCTCGAGAGGCCGATGTTGTCACTCCGCTCTGCTCTGTTCCGTTCAATAATCTTCGCTCTACTTCGGCATCGGCCTACTCTTCCAGTAAACAGTGTTCAACATATATAAGTCACATACACAACAATCTTCACCTTTGCGTATATTCACCGGTTAGGAGAAACAATAGAAGAAATATAGCCTAGGAAAAAACCATCTCGGACCAATAGGTTGGGACACCTCCTCTCTAACACCTAGAGATATTAATCAAGTTCAAGAAATACTTGGACCTGCTCATTGTGGTTGGCTTTGTCAACATGTCTGCTACATTCTCTGGGGTATGAACCTGTAATTTTTAATTTTACATACTGATTGCTCATCTTATCTCATATGATTGATTAAAATAGATATTCATATTAATGCCCTTTTATTTTTAAAATAGAGAACGGAATCACGCGACAATGAGATCAATGTACTGAAAAGAAAAGGTATGCTTAATTGTTTCAAAATTAAGAGCCTCTAAGAAATGAGCATGTTTAAAGACAATTTGTCACAATGTTAGTGCCAACTCTCCATATTAAGTTCGTATTGTATTCCAAATTCTAATCATATATCTGTCTTTTGTACTAATGGCTTTTTTGAACCTACTGAATTTTGGTGTTATTTTTATCTAAAGTAATATTCAATTTTCAAGTTGGGGGGTTGTTCTCTTTATATTTCAGTTGTGTGTTTTGAGTTTTGAATTCATTTTAGGTTGTGTTTTGAATGTCCATTTTGAGATTGTTGAAAATGTGTTATTTTTGGCATTTTGAAAAATTATTTTGAAAATACCCAAAAATGGGTTTTGAAAATTTTGGTCTGATTACTGAAAACACACAATTGTCGTTTTGGGTTTTCTTTCTAAATTTTAAACTTATTTTCAAAAACGTGTTTTCGAAAATAGGAAAGAAAATACGTTTTCACTATTTTAGAAAATCGGAAATAAAAAACGGCTTAATAATTGTAAGGAGAAAATCGAAAACAGAAAACGGCTTAATAATGGTAAGGAGAACACGCCCTTACTTTTTTTGGAAAGACCTCTTACTTATCTCCAAAAAAGATTAGGACTTTTCTGTAATCTTTAAACAGTTTTAATGTCATTAAATAGGAACTATTTATGTATTTCATGTCTTTAAACGACTTTTGTTTTTATTGTGCATGCAATCAAGTGCCTTCATTGATAGGTGATATACAAATTGAGCAGTTGCGTTCAGAATTAATTGTCCTGGAATAATGAACTAAGGTTAGCATTTTCAAAAAAATAAAAAATTCATAGTGTCATCTATTCTACCAATTGAGGTCTTGACAGTGACGAGTAGATCTTGAGGGTAGGGATATTAATAGATTAGAATATATGGGAATTTATTAGACAGTATCATCGTGTAGAGTTTAAATCTATAACATGGACGTAAAAAGAATTAAACTCAACATGACTGTTTTGCAGAGTATCTGAATTCGTATCGGAATAGTGGTTGTATTTGTGAACTTTAAGGATCTTTGAAATTCCAATAAGTGAGATCTAATTATATGGTAAAATAATTCGATATGTAGGGAGTCAAAAGCAAGCAAAGTAATGAGTACATATCCGTGTTTAGAATCTGCCATTCATTTGTGTTAGGTCCAAAGTGTTTTGGAAAAGTTTCGCGTCCATAAAAATCATTTTACCTTGTTATATTTAGGGTTAAGTTGTCGAGGGTTGGGAGTATCTTTGAAAGGAATGAAAGTTAGTTCAAGAACATCAAGTCAAGGTAAAAACCGTTGACTGGTTGCCAAGTGAACTGCTCAAGCAATTTTAGCAGAATCAGACCGCTTGCTGACAATCCAAGGGGTGCTCGAATGGTCATGTCGTTTAAGAAATCCATAGTACACAATTTCAACCTTTTTACAATCACAAACAACCCATAACTCTCCATATTATAAAAACCAAAGGCAAAATTCGTCCCTATTGTGTGTTGAGTCTTGATTTTTCCAAGAGAACACATTGTTGAAGATCAAATACTCATTTCATAATTCTCTTGCCTCACAAGATCAAAAGATCAAAATTTCAAAAGATTAAAAACACCAATAAACTTTCACAAGATATCTTTCAAAGTTTTTAAAATCTAGAGAGGTGACCAGAGTTTCGATTTGTGAAAACGAGTTTGTTCCTTGTGATTCACGAGAGAAAAAAGAAATCCAAAGGTTCTGGAACTAGTGTAGGGTGCACACAATCAAAGAGTTCTTAGGTGATTTCAGGTTGCGGCTCAGAGTTTACTAAGGTTTAGTTGTATCTGGACGGACAAATTTTGTAAGTTAAATCTTTTCTAGTGGATTATTTATGGGAACATGTGCTCGGAGGTTTTTTCACTTAAAGAGTTCTTTAAGAATTTTATTTCGTAATCAAATCTTGGAGTTGATTACTTTTCTACTTTGTTATTTATGCTTGATTGATTGTTAGGGTTTAAATTGATTTCAATTCATATAGATAATAATTTATGACTTGTTGCATGTTACTGTTCATTAATTTTTAATTTCGCATATTACACACAATCACCCTCTCAAGATATATTAGTTTGGTCAAACCTCATTTATTTCAAGTGGTATTAGAGTCATATTTCGATTTTTGACATATTATTATCTAGATGAGTTAGTCATTATCTTTTTCTCTATACTTTAGTGGAAGCAATTGTGCTTACTAAAAGGTTAGGAAGAAAACTTTCTTGAAATGCATCGATGAGAGAGTTTGGGTGAGTGGAGAGAAAGGTTGCATCTACATCTGTTGCTGTTGTTGTTACACCTACATAAGTTTTCGCTTGGACTATGAATGAATTAGTTAAGTGTAATTAGAATAGTAAAGAAATACATCCCATTAACAACCACCCCGAAAGCCTCCCAAAAATTGGTACTGAGGGGTGAAATTGAGGACATGGGCACGAGGACATTCAACTACATACTCGTAAATATTCATAGTTATTTTTTTCTTATTCATGGAATGAGGAGAGAAGATGGGATTACACCCACTGAACGGACATTTCAAACCGAAATCGATTTGACTTCTATAAAGAAATTGATCCGAGTCGATTCGGATTCGTTCAAATTGTTGATTTCAAGAATATTTTACCCTTGAAATTTTTTTTTCCCTTTAATTCTCAAGCCTAAATCGAGGGTTTTCCTAACTTGAAAATCGACCTGCCTCTTTTTGAATTCGACCCAAATCGACTTGAGATCAATTTTGTCAAGTTGGGTCGCGTTCGTCGAATAATACGCCAACCCTAATTACAAGAAGGTAAATTCCATAGCTAATTTTTCTTTTTTTTTTCTCTTTTTAGAACAAATTTTATGAACATTGCTTAAACTTATTTTAACCTTGGTTTGACAATCATACTTTTCAAACTCTTTTTTCAACATACTTATTTTCAATTACACATTCACATAATAACATATTCTAAACATAAACTCAAAATTTTTCCATATTGTTTAATCACACAATTTTCTAAAAATTACTTTTCAAACATTTTTTTTTTATTGAAAAGTACCGTTGTCAAAAGAAAGCTATTTCGGTTTTTCTTAATAAAAGTCAAAATAGCCATTTCGTCTGTTGAGTTTTTTTATTCTTTTTTATTTTTTATTTTTTTTTATTATTAACTTTACCATTTCAGTCCAACGTCACGAAGTATTACGCTATTCATACTTTAATTATGAGGGTCGTGCTTTAAAGGTTAAGACTCCATCGAGATTTAGTGAAGCGGTGCATGAATTATCGTTGAACCAAAACTAGCTCTCCATAGATATCTCACTCCGAATATATACTCTTCTAATTGAACAAAATTGAAAAGGAAAAAACATGTTACAAGCATCTCTTTACACTAATATTTTAATTTAGAGAGTGGGAGCCAAACTCGCTCTCTATAATTAAATGCATTCAAAGTGTTTCAATTTTCAATATAAAAAAACAATAAAATAATTTAAAGAAGAGCTACTTAAAATAAAAAATAAAGAAAAAAAATAAATATTTTTTGGGAGTAGTAAAATTAAATATTAAATATAAAGAACTTGTTGGAGTACTTCAAAATTTTAACACTCTAAATTCTTAGATGTTGTACAAATTATAGAATATGCTCTTCAAAAGTCTCTTGAAGATACTCTAATAACTTAATATTGTAATAATCCATGGAAATGTCAGAAATCAGAATGATCATCCATTTTTAGCGTATTGGATTAGTGCAAATGGGATATACTACAATCAGATTATATCCATACTTAGAACCACGTTTAATGGCCACGCCCTCTAAACTCCTTAATTCATGCGTTGATCATTCTCAAACAGCTATAATCTTGTAAGACAAGCACATGAGCATATTTGGCACCGTTGATAAGATCGACACTACATTTTAACTTCTAAAAAAGAAACGAAGAAAACAAAGGATGTTGACTTTCGAGTATTCAATTTCACCGCTAAAACAAGGAGACCGACTTTACATTTGGAATTGCACAAAAAAATGATTATTCATCTCACAGAGGTTTGCGAAGAATTTTGTGAAAAACAAAAACTTTCTAATTGTTTTGAAATCATGTTTTCTGATCTTCAGGAGAAGTCATTGTGTTCTTTGGAAGAAGAAGATTTTTAGTTATGGAGGGAGTTCAACTTCAAGTGCTTGCCAAACAAGTACAAGAAGTGATTTAGGGAGTTTTATTTATTTAATCCCCTGTTTGATGGCCCTCATTTTTGCCAAAACAATATTTTAAGTAGAGATTTTTAGGACGTATGATTAAAAAGTTGAGAAAAGTAGGGCCCGTTTCATTCTCATTATTGTAGAATGAGAATAAAAAATATAATCATTATTGGGCCCCACACAAGAGATAAAAATTCAAAATTGATAGCTTGATCTGATGAATAACGGTCATATTTTTCATTTTTATGGATGAAAAATGATAAACAAACGGGGGAATTTATTAATTGTCCTAGAAGAAATGAAACAAAAGATATAGTAGAACTATGACAATTATTGTATGAGATCTACCCAATGCTAGGTGCGAAGGTGCATAATAGATCGACATGAACATCTGTCCCGATAATAAAACCAGTTGTTGTTCATCAATTATTTTTTGATAAATAGCCAAAAATGGATCTAATAGAACCTTTTTCTATATCATGTTGGTTTTTCATTTTAGGGTTGAACTTATTATTACATTATATTCTTCGCTCAGGTCATCTTCTCATAACCATATTAGCAGCATGTACAAGAGTTAAAAAGTAATGTTGGGCATCTTCCTGTAGTTTTAAGGCTCAGGTTCGCCTCGTCGAGGATTCCATAGATGCTATTAAAGCTTGCTTATATAAAATAGACTCGTGTAACGTAACCATGACATATTTCTTTACTCTTTCAACTGGTTTTAGCTTTATCCTCCATGAAGGGATACAAACAGTGGATTTAGAAACAAGAATACAAAAACAGCATAGAGATAACACAATTCAGATTCTTAAACATTTCCAAATTCCTAAAATTAACTGCAAAAGAATTCCATGACACTGAAACAAAACAGACTAAGAAATAGATAATACTGATCAGAAAACTACTAACCTAGACAAGACTAAAAGCTCGCCCTAGTCCTAAACTCGACTTATCAACTAGACTTTCCAAACTCTCTCATCTCATTCCTCCTCCCTACGATTCGGTCTATTGTGGCTCCTACTCCACAATACATCTCTGTGCATAGGAATGTAACAACCACGAGACAATAATACTAGACTAATAAGGACAACAGTTTGCACAAGGACTTTTTTCTTTCGTCACTCATATGACAGGGAGGTGTTCGAGACAGATTCTGACTTGATGGTGGTCGGGATAGTTGCAGTGATTCCAACCCCACCCTTGGTTCTCATCTCGATAACTTTCTTGTGAGAGTTTGAGTGCAACGATGGAACAAATGTAGGACTTGCAGCTGGACGGTATTCAGGGAAAAGGCGGCCTGACTTGTAGCGAACACCACAAGCATTGCATAGAGATTTTGGACCCATCGGGCCAGCCCTCCACTGTGGAGTCTTTGTAATCTCGCAATGCATGCATTTCCTAACTGCTTGTGCTGGAGGGTTCCGATTCACTTCCAACGGACCAACGGGCACAAATGATTTAATTTTCTTTTTCTTCTTTTGTTCTGCTCGAACCAGTTTCATAACCTTTTCCATAGGTTGAGATTCTGCAAAATTTTCAGAATCTGAGGAAACGACAGGAGTGGCAAACAGCTGTGGGGTCTCTATAAAGGAAGTTGAAGGGGAAATAAGTTGAATCTCTGCTTGGGGATTGAAAGTTGGAGGGCATGGACGTTTGCTAGGGTCACAATGTGGACCACGGTGACTTGGGCCGAGAGGCATAATCTTCCCAACTGAGCAGGAACTGCTACTGCTGGTGCTGAGGCTCTCAAGCACCGAAACAGGACTGGAGGTCTGGAAATGTTGGTGGGATGGGTCCTTGTCAACACGAAGGTTCTCCTTTCCTAGAGTCATCCCCGCGCCAGAGAACGAATCCTCCACAAATGTAGAAAGCCATTCCAGTTGTATGATATCCTCATACTAAGAGAAAACAAGGCAAGAAAAAGAAGATGAGAGTAAGATATAAAATCGTATATTAATTTCAAAATCACGGTTGGCACAACAGAATTAGTATGCTCCATTTCATTTAATCATGAAACAGAGACATTGTAGATGGAAAATATTAGCCAATCGAACATGTGATGAAGTATGATGTGCTGTGTGCGAATTCACGACTGCGCGTGGATGAAGTTTTGGTAACTTCCACATGAAAAGGGCCACAGAAGGCAGAGTATTTGTTATCGGCCAATTTTCATGTCACGGCATCTCACGTTAAAAGACCAATCCCTCATTCTTTCTGCGAGAGCCTAAAAGTGTTCAAAGATGGAAATCGTGAACTTCACCTAGCAGCTATGCAATAAGATTCACATGAATAATTAGCTATTCACGGCATCTCACGTTAAAGGACCAATCCCTGCCCGGACTCCATTTAATCAAAGAATTAATGGAAAGTTACAGATGAAACTGCGCTAGCAGTTTGAAAATATACATCAAGAAAGAAAATTTCACAACGAAAACAAGTATGGAAAAAAAAGGATTTATAAAATTGGTTAGCACCTTGAGAATTTAGAATTTGAATTAAAATGTATCCCATATTTTATTCATAAAAAGACAAATGTATGGACAGAGTGGACCATACCTACATACACATTAATATTTGAATTTGAAACAAAATTATATAATTCAAATTTCAAACAAAACTTGTCCCACCACTTCAAATTACCATAAAAGGTTTAGATAGAACCAAAAAAGCTTGATCTAAAACAACTGATCAAAGTATTATAAATGCCAAGAATATGACAACCAACATCACCAAAATGGCATAACTACATTACAAATCTTATAAGCACTTCTAATCAATTAAAAGCCTAAAGTCCTAATTTCAATAGCACCACGACTGTCACATAGATCCTCCCACCCCTACTTTTCCATTTTTAATACCGATTTTGGGTGGGGAATATGCATGACGTTGCAACTAATAGCCGCAACGTTACAAAGAGACTAAGATGGCTCGACAAAAAAAGAAAAATTGAATACAATACGATCACGTAATCTAATAACTGGTCCCACGGTATGTGAATCGACAAATTTCACCGCTTGCATGACCTAACAACTGGTCCCACAGTACCTAATTTGAATAATTCCACCGATTGCATAACCTAATTTCTGGTCCCACAGCACGTGATTTGACAAGCCGATTGCATATGTTAGAAAGGTCACGAAAATTTTGAACAAGCAGTTAGCAAAAGTTAACTTGTTTAGGAAAATTCATGACAATTATATACCAAATGCTGATGCTCACCGGAACAGAGAGCTCGGCGGATAGATCAGACACAGAATTGCATTTGCTATTGAAGAAAGGAGGGTCGGAATCCGGCAAGGGATCATTCCAAATGCTCGCAGAATCCTTGCAATCGCCTGATTCAACAAGGCTGTCATCACCATACTCATTGTCTGGGGGGAACTCAATCAAGTCATCAATTTGATCAAAGAAGTTTCCACAGTCATCTTCATCCATGCAATTTGGACCTGTCATTTCTATACAACTCTTTCCCAAAAAAATTTCCTGAAAGAAAATTAAAAAGAAGAATTAAGAGATATGTATATATGCACAAAAATACACATACTTTTGTAAATTGTAGACACTCTTAAATAAAAAGTGGGGAAAACATTTAAAAAGGGCGTGAATTTAGAGCAAATATAGAAAATGGAGTTGTAATAGAGAGCACCGACACAATATTGAGCCCAAAAGGCCAAAAAATGACATCAAACTTGCATACTCAAATGTAGAAATGTTGACCAAACCTTAAAAGTGTGTTTGCAAAGGCAAAATATGAAGAACCCAAAATGCAGAGAGCTTGAGTGCACAAAATTGTCAGAACTCAGTTTCCTCTACAGTAAATTTCCAGCAATAAAAAGGAAGAAATGGTAATTTACGCGTTTCATTAAAATGGTTTTTTGAAGAAATACAAGATAAGATTAACTTTTCAAGAATGGTAAAAGACATAAAAATAGAGAACAAAATATTTTAATTTTTTGCTCAATTATGTGAAGAAACTATTCGTTTGGCCGCATTTGAAAACAAAAACGAAGGGCCATAGAGGCTCAAACATTTCCGTTTTTCGGAAAAATGAAAGTAGACAACATAAAAAAATTTAGCATATTCCTTGACAAAAACAAATTTTGTGCAGATTCGTAGGTAAAACGAAGGAAAATCTAAAAAGACACAAACTTTTACCATTTTTTCCCTTGGAAAATAGATAGCCAAGGAATAGCTCAAGTTTTAGTACAAAAAATGGACGGAGAATTGCAGAAATGTGTAATTCCAGTCATGGAAGTCAGAGAAAAACAAGTAATGGGAGAAAACAGGCACAGAAAAAACAGAGCCAAACCTGTGTTTAAACCTTCAGAAGAAAATCTTCCCACCAAAAACTATGTAAATTGACACGGGAACTGGGAGAATTCTTTTTCTTGGGCACAAATTTCAAGGCAAAGAAGCCCAGTCTGAGTCTGAGAAACCGCAGAAAAAGGCCTCAAGAATTAAAACAAAAAGGACAAAAAGAAACCCAAACCCCTATGCTGTTATTCCTCCATTGCTACAGCCTATTCTACAGTGAGAAAGGAAGAAGGACGAGGATGAAAAATGAAAGTGAAAATGGGGTGTGAAGAAGAGAAAGTGAGAGAGGAAGAGGCTAAAAAGAAAGGAAAT
>CAIGRL010188706.1:0-11599 GCA_903798325.1 Fraxinus xanthoxyloides | reverse complement strand
AGACTTTCTTGTGAGGATCTTCCACGTGGAATAAAAATAAATATTAACAAATGAATGTCAACGTATAATGCATTCAAGACGTCCAAATCTTTGCAAATAGATCTAAATAATTACAGAAATTGTTGTTGGAAGCTATTAAATTAGTCAAAACACAGACTAAATATCCATTACCCCAAAAATCTAAATTATGTAACAACGTAAACTTTTAATATGAATCGATCTACTTTGAATGAAACGTGAAAAAAATGATCGAGATTTAAGATTGATTAGGTCGATGGGGTTGGGTCGTATGCAATGTGGTCCAATAGAGAAAAAAATGTAAACTTCGAAACCAAAAAAAAAAACCTGTAAACTTTAAATCTGCACAAAACCAACAATTGCTCAAATCCTAAAAACTGGAAACTTACAGAAATTAGTGAAGCTCCCTTTTTGATGTTGGATCTCTCCCCTGTTTGGCGCCTAAAATAATGAAGCTCCCTTCAATTAATGAATCCCTTTCTTAGAAGATTGGATCTCTCCCCTGTTTGGCGCCTAAAAATGACCATGTTCACTTTTGTTGGGGAATGATGTGAACAACCCTTTTTTTGTCTTTAAATCACAGCTTTTTTCAGCCCTTTTTTTTGTCTTTAAATCACAGCCTTTTTTGTCTTTAAATCACAACCGTTCATCCGCTTTTCATCTCAACCGTCCACATCATTTTGTCATTTGACTTTGTAAAGCTCCTTTGTACAAGGAGCATTGTTCTAATTATATACATATATAGATACATGTAATTATAGTATTCACATAATTCAAATCAATCAATCATAATTAGCTATAATCAATATACATAGACACGCGTAACTATATATACAGAAAAATAATTATTCTTGATTCATGCCAATTTCCTTAAATTTATTTTTAAATAGAAATAGAAATTATGCTAATTTCCATAATCTTTTCCTAATTAAATTTAAATTGTTTTTAATTAAAATAAATAACATAAATATCTATACATGTATATAGAAAATTAAAATTAACCATTTTCCTATAATTACCCCTTAATTAACTATAATATGTCTTTAATTAAAATAATTAACACATATATCTATACATGTAGAAGAAAATTTATCATTTTCTTATAATCATTCCTTGAATCTCTCATTTAACAATGGATAGAGTGGCACATATATTGTAAAAGTTATCAAAGAATGATTTTTCTTAATTTTTCTTCCATTTATATCTTATTTACCTATTCTCTATCAAAATCATGTCCGTATATAAATCTATAGTTTAGGAAATTGCACGTGTAGTCCCTTGACTATTGGTCAATGTGTAATTTGGTCCTCTTAACTTTCATCCTCTTACTCAAAGGTCTTAATTTCATAATTAATAACTATAAAGGAGTTTGGAGGTATTATAATTAATGTATCAAAATCTACCGACTTACATAGGCGTAAATCAATTTGTCATGTATATATAACATGGTCCTTATTCAAAACTTTAATAATCATTAACGTAATTTACCTGTCTATAATATTAGGGACTTAATTTTCTTTTTTTTTAACTATTTTCTATGTTTATTAGAAGCTTTCAATCTATTTTCTTGTTCTCACTATTTAAAGATTTTTTAAACATATGCTTCAAGTGTGCTTCTCACCTTATGTCTTTTTTTCTCTCTAACGCTATCCCCCATATTTAAGCTGGTTATTATTATTATTATTATTATTATTATTATTATTATTATTATTATTATGTGCACGTAGACTTCCAGGGTCACCCACCTCTATTAATACTGCATTCCACCCTCCTCTAATTCAAGCTTTCAGCCTTCTCTATGATAAGATTTGCACCGTGCAACTGAATCTGAATTTTCTGCCAAATACACTCTCATCAACTTCAATTATATTTACATCAACTTATTAGATTTTAGAACCCATATGCAATCTATATTGAAAATGGTGAAAACATCGGAAAAGAAGCATTCCATTCTAGTTCACGGATTCTGTCATGGATCCTGGTGCTGGTACAAACTTGTTAAGATGCTGAAGATGAAAGGTGACTATAAAGTGAGTACAGTGGATCTTGGATCCTGCGGGATTCTCCTTATGAGGCTTGATGAGATTTTGTCTGTTTCTGAATATGTGCAGCCATTGATGGATTTCATGGCCTATCTGCCTGATGATGAAAGGGTGGTATTGATTGGACACAGTTATGGTTGTTTTCTTATTTCTCTTGCCATGTAGAGTTTCCCTGGAAAGATTTCCGTTGCAGCCTTTAGCACAGCCTACATGCCACCAAATTGTCAAGACCCCCAGCATCTCTTATTCAAGAGGTTTGTATAGTCAGAAATAGCAATTTATGTGTTGTGTCATTCTTCGTCTCTCTTTCCAATATTTCTCGCTGTGTTCATTGCATACAATATATTTTGAACTGATCAAATTGAATATTACAACAGTACTTCAAGAGGTGATCGATAACATCTCTGATGGATTCCAAGAAGGGAAAATCTGCCGATTTCAGCTTTATTTGGTCCAGATTACACGACAGCCAAAGTCTCTAAAGCCTTTCCAGTTCAGTTTAATTATGATTAGCACTGCTTTATACACATTCTATATATCACAGCTGAGGTACCAGAAAAAACTTTGTATTCTTCTTTGTTGTCACACTGGAGGTGAAACACTATGATCTCTGGGTTTGATTTGCAATGCTTTCGATTTGTCATTGTTATTAGTAAGAAGAAATTGTGGCTTAATCATTATGCATTGCACGCAGGATATGGAATTGGCTAAGATGTTGATTAGACCAAATAAAATTTTCATTGATGACCTGAGCAAGAAATCTTTGCTAACTGAAGAAAAGTATGGTGCAACTAGACGGGTTTATATAAAATGCGAAGATGACAAGGTAGTAGAGGAAGATTTCCAGAGGTACATGATTGAGAAGAGCCCTCCGAATGATGTTAAATCCATTCAGGGAGCTGGTCACATGGTCATGTTATCAAATACTCATGACCTCTGCCTTTGTTTGAAGGAAATAGCAGAAAAATATCAGTAGACAAGGCACTCACCACAATTTTAGAAAGATATTTCTGTGGACATGATAATTGATAGGACAATATATAGTCATTAATCAACAATAAAATGCATAAACAATACTTGCAGCAGATATTATTCTGTATAATAATAAATTTATTCTGATCGTTGATTTATGTGAGAGTGGGATGTCACTGTCCATTGCCAAGAAAGTTAAGAGTACATTGATATACATTGGACAATTTGACAGATGGCACATAAATTAATTATCTAAACTCCATGTAAAAGTCATTTTTTTTTTATTTTTTTTTTTTGGCTTTAAGCACTTTTCTTGTTACAATAACTCAACCAATGCGGTAAATCTCAGTCTAGGTTATGCCAATAGAAGATCATAGCCATTGGATGTACGCAATGGCGGATCCTGGAATGTTGGTGAGTTAGTATTGTTGTTGACCAAGTCTATGGGACTTACAATTTTTTTTCAAAATTTACTAAAAAAATTATTTTTAACTAAACCAAATACCGGCATATTTGTACCAGTTGCATTATTGTCAAGAAAAAAAAAAGGAACAAGAACAAGAACAAGATGCACAATGAAATCGATTCAACAATCTCGTCGACGAAAACAACACGACAGCCGGACAATAAGAATAATGTGAGCTCAATCAGGGATCAAGACCTTATTTATACATTGTCTAATGTTATTTCAGTTTTCGTTCATACACAAGTCCAAGTCCCCCTCCAGGAAATTAATTATATGGGCCATGACAACCATAAAGGGTAAGAAATTGGAATAGCTTTATTCAATTTTCTGCTATCTCTTGTAGGCAGAAACACAGTTCTTGAGGTTTGGAGAACATAGCCATGTGATCTGCACCAGAAATCATTTTCACCTCATCACTTGGATTATTTTCAATCATCCACCTCTGGAATTCTTGCTTTAAAACATTATCATTTTCACAAATTAAATAAACACGTCGAACCAAACCATAGTTTTCTTTTGAAAGAGCCAGTTCTTTCAGAAATTCTGGTCCTTGGTGGAAACCTACTGGTCTCGCCAACAAGGTAGCAAGAGCCAAATCCTGTTAACTCGAAATCAAAAAATTAGGACAAAAGTGACGCAATTTGGAGGTAAATTTGATGCTAGATTTGCGTGTAGATGTTGGTATACTAACCTCGGGAGGTGACAGCTGATATAACTTGCTAGATAAAAACTTGGGGCCAAAGACGAGGGAGGTAGGAAGTTTGTCCACTCCATTTCCGAATGTTAATTGGCTGTCCATGTAAGAATCCAATTGTTTTTGGTACTGTACATAAGCCAATTATTACGGTCAGATTCAGCCCACGTTTGGCTAATGTTTATAAATTATTTATAATCGACCACATTACTTTTAATTTAAATGTGACAGATAAGTATTATTGACTTATGAACCATTTATTTCTATCTTATTTATAAATTAAACCATTTATAAGTACTTCTCAAGCATTCAATGATTTTTGCACGTCCTCACCTCTTGATTAGCGGCAAGAATGTCAAGCTCAGGACCAGGCATGAATGCTGTAACGAAAACAGCAACTTCAATTTTCCGAGGGAACCTTTCCATGGCAAGAGATATGCAAATTCCACCAAGGCTATGACCAACCAGAATCACCCTCTCGTCCGGTGTCAAAGCCGCCATAAATTCCAGCAATGGGTTGCAGTAGTCGGTGAAGGAGGTGAGCTCCTCCAAACGCTTAGGATGAACACCAGCAGCTGCCATGTCAAGGACGGTGACTCGGTGGCCTTTAGACCTAAGAGGAGTCACCAATTTGTACCAACACCATGCACCATGGCATGCTCCATGAACCAGCACAAAATGCTTCTGTTTTTCAATCTTCCCCATTCTCTTGCTCTTGCTTCTCTGCTCTCGATCTGTCGATTTCTCAGCTTCAATTAAATGACTTAAATATAGTGTGGGAGTCATAATCGAGGGTGGCTATCAATTTTCACGAAGTCGTTTTGGAATTGGACACTTCCTAATGTGTGATTCTGGTTTGGCCAGCATTTACTCAAAGAAATGTTGTATAGCTGATATGACAGCAGAATTAGTGTTTCTTAGTATAATTCAACGTTGATCTCGACGATGGATTAACTCTATCAATAAGACAGCACAAAATTGGGCTTCATCGATTTCCACGAAACATATAACTTCTTATCTCTCGGGCTATCCTATCTAGTACCGTGTACGTCATTGTTTGTCTTAAATTTTTTTGTATTGTTACACAAAATTATAAATGTTGTGTTCTAACTACTCTGTTTTGAACAGTACTTTCGATGATCGACTACATTAAGTAGGTTAGAAAATCCCGTTCATTTGATAAAATCTCAACTGCATTGTCATAAATTAAGGAAATGCTATTCATAATACAGAATCTCGACGTGATTTTATTTTTATTTTTTCCTATCATTTCATGGCATTCCCAGGTGTGGAAATGGCTAGATCTGGCAAGTTAAAACAATCCCCACCATCAACAAACCCATTCTCTTCACTCTCAAGCTGCCACGCGTTACTGACCATTCCAACACTGCCACTAGTGAGCCCACCTTCTACAGCCCCAGGAAAGGGCCAGTATGCTCTTCCAAGCCCAACTCCCACATCCTCGAGCCCAGACCCAATTCCATGCCCAAAGCCACCTAATGCCAGAAGCCCAGTGCCCTGAGTATTTAACAAGGATGTGAAACTTCCACACATGGGCTTGGCATCAGTAACAAAAGGCACGGCACCACAATGATCGGCGTCGAAGGGGATCAGAAGCTGAGAACTGGGGGCGGACAAGTGGTGGAAGTCATGATAAACAGAGGAATAGGAATCTGAGCCGGTGGAAGCAGTGTTGTTAGTGGTGACAATGGTGGTGCGTGAACGTTTAGCATTCTTCCGGCTGCCACCGCCAACTGGAATGTCACGGAGGGTGCCACCGTGGGTCCAGTAGCGGCGGCAGGACTTGCAAAAGTGGCGGGGCTGCGAGAAGTTGTAGTTGTTGTAGTAGCAAAACTTAGTGTTGATGGAGTCACAGCGTGGGCAAGGGAGGTGCTCTGGCTCCGGCGGTGGCGCACCCACTTGGCTTGACTTTGTAGCCTTCTTTTCACTCATATGATCTGATGGCATTTGTCTCCTTAGTGTTTCTCTTACTGTATATAGACTACAGAGCCGTTGAAGTTGAAATGAAGAGTGGCTAGCTTACAGTAAAGTGAACGAAAAATGGAGGGTTTCGGGGAATTATGGGAAGGTGAAGAAGGGGTTTTATTTTGGAAGGTTAGAGAGAGAAAGAGAGATCCTCTGTAGGGTTTATGGAAACAGTGTGTCTGAGTTCTGAGACTTATGAACAGCTTTTGCAGAGATTTCTGTTAAGAGGTATGAATATTTTCAGTCGGCTCGAAAGCAGGCTTCGTTTGGGTCGGCTCCTAAACGGGGGCTCTTGTTGGGGCTATAATGCTTTAATATTCTGCTCTACATTAGCTACTGCCTACTAGCTTGTGCTAATGTGTTATGGATTTCACATGCCTTTCAAAATTTAAGGGACCTCACAATAAATACTCATATACTCCACCGAGTAATGCTAACCCCTTTTTTTTTTTTAATACCCAAGTGTCCACATTCGACGACTAATCTTAAAATCTTAGCCTTGGCCCCTCTAGACGCAGACCAGATAAATCGCGGGATGTGTCCCAAACTGACCGGGCCCCAGAGCCTCCACTGATTTATCAAAGTCCCGAACGAGTCAACATATATTGCATCTTGTCTTCTAGGAGAACTTCTGTCTTCCAAGATAAATCTTGTTTTTCAGGAGAGAGTCTGTCTTTCGCTTTTAGTACAATAATACAGTGGTATTTAGTTTTATGCTCATACATTTTTGTTTTTATCTTATGCTCTTTCGCTTTCATTCGTATATATTAAAAACATCGACGAACTTGCCTCCTTGGCTCTGCCCTACAAAAATTTTATGAAACTCATCGTTTAATGTTGTTATGTTACAACATGATGATAACGAATATCAATAAAAATATTGTTTTATTTCAATGAACACGAAAGCGAAATACCATACTAGTTCATGACTCGACTTTGCCCTCATCTTTTTAAGATTTTTCGATACATTTACCAAATCGCTTTACAAACAAGCAACTTGTTTGCGGGAGAGAGAAAAATTAAAGGAAAATATATAAATCGCATGTGTGGTGATAACTGAGGTTATGATGAATAAGGGACTGAATTATGGTACTAAAATTTAGTGGGCTGTACGTAATTATTTTTTCCACCTCAATTAGTGAAAGAGTGGGACACATAAATAAAGGAGAAGAAGAAGAGAATCTTGACAATTTTTCTTAATACTCAAGAAGGATTAAAGAACATTCAGTCAATGTAAATAATTCCAAAAATCTTTAATTGGTAGAAAAATCTCATTGTCGAGACAAATTTTAATAATGAAAGATTTATTTGCCCTGTTCTTGGAAACCTGGCACGACTTCAATCTTAGATCTTTGGTAACAATAGTGTCTTAAATGTAACGAATTTTAATGGCTTGACTCGCCCCACGAACGAGCTGAACAGAGAAAATTGAGTGAATGCAATTTTCAATTAAAAAAATATGAGTTGCTTGTGAGCATGGATTTTTAAACGAGTAAGCTCGCGCTCAGCTCACTTCGAGCGCGAGCTGGCTTCATTTATCCCATTTAATATCCGTAATTGCAAATTGCAATGAATAAAAATATCAAATTTAAAAGTATTGTGACCAGTATGGTTAGGCTTCATATATTGTATTAACTTTTATTAGATTCAAATTAATTTTCGTTATGATAGTCAATTATGGTGGTTTTTAATTTCTTGTAATTGTTTCCAATTTAGGAATGATTGATTTGCAAGATTTCAGGAGAATAAATATAATCTCTCATTATGTATAATGGATTTATTTTCAGATTGTTGGATTGGGAGAAATTTTGAACCAAAAAAAAATAAAAATAAAAATTTATTCCTTTTCTATCTATTTCATATATTTTTTTGATAGCCGCTATTTTTCATTCGTCATTTTTATATACCTTTTTCATTCTTTCTAATTTTCGTGAAAAACATCATGTTCATCCACAGTACACTTTAATGTTATCCTTAATAAATTCATTTATTTAAACATTATATATATTCATGTCACTTTTACATCTAACCAGCTCTAAATATATCCATTTATATTAGAGCATTTTGAAAACACTATTTATTTATAAAGGGTATCATATATACAATAGAGAGTAATGTTTTTTATATACTCTATTCTGAATCTTTATTTTATTTTTTCTAATGAACATATATTGATTTCTTATTTAAATTTTTTTTTTATACATTCATAGCCAAACAATTCAAATATGATTTGAATAATTTAAATTGTAGAGAATTGAGGTTCTTAATTTATTAAGAATAATGTTTTTCATCCTCAGTGGGGTTACAAACACAGTCTAGGTAGCATTAATGTGAGATTAAATGATATGTGAAATTAAATAAGTCATTTAATTTCATATTTCATTTAACATATCATTTAAAGACACCTAAACTGTATTTGTAATCCCACTGGGGATGAATAGCATTACTCTTTATTAAATACAATTATTGTTAATTAAGAATAAAGAGTGAATTTAACTTTTTAAATTTAGAGGGCGATATCCACTTATTTTTTTGAAAAAATGAGAATCTTTTAAAGCTTATTTTAAGTATTGAATCTATAAATTAGAGAGTATTTTGTGTTTAGAGTATCTTTTGGAGATGCTCTTGCAATTTTGAAATTTGCTCTATTTCGAGGATGCTCCATACTTGTGGATTTGGATGAAAACAAAAGCAAAATCTATTCAAAATGAAGCATTTATTTTCTTATACATTATTTCTTTAATGGAGTTTCATTTCTTGATTTGCTAAAGATGATGAAAATAAGGAAAAAAAAATCATTCATAATGTACCAAATAAAAGTATCCGATATTGTGGAGAGCTTCATTTCTTATGCCCCTATTGAAATTTAGATCGCCATTGAATATTTTACGTACTCAAATATATATTGTCAGAAATAAATTTAACACAAGACAAAGGCCAATGTAGATTTTGAATTTAGAATACATTTATCTATTGTTCTCGTACAACCTCTATAAACAAAGACGTACGATAACTAGAAAGAAAAATAATGGAGGAAAATGGAAATTAAGAATGATACAAGAGATCAGTAATGATAAGGTGATGAGTTTCTTGAGGAATTTTTTTGTCTAATTAATACGACGCTGGATTACGTTGATCTTGATTGTGGGAAGTAAAGCAAAATTTGATTAACTGTGTTGCGGTTACTAATTCTTGATCCATCAATTAATTAAGAGATTAATTTTAAGTGAACAAAAATTTGCATTGAAATTACATTGATTAGACACTACAATATATATATTCCACTTTTATATATTTATCTCGTTGTTTTTGCATTAATGCTGTCTCTTTCATGATTTTTTTTTTTTACTTTAGTTGAATAAGATGCTTTGAGTATAATTATTCTAATTGTACATTTCATTGTGTACATCTTTGTGTACGTTCTATTGTATTTTAAAAAATATTGGACAAGAAAGTGTGTGTATGTGTGTGTGTGTGTTTCTGTCCAATCATGTATCGGATATAAAAATGATGTAAACAAAGATGTATATGTAGCATGATTGTTATGAATATTAGAGTTTTAGTTAAAAAAATATTGAAAAGTCCAAAAATATTCGAGGAGGATAAATATTTGTAGATGAATTTAAAGTGATAGTTTTATTCATGCCTATTTAAGTAAATATAAAAAAAGCAAAAATGATTTTTTTTTTTTTGGGTTGTTGTAAGATCACTTCACTTTTAACACTGTAATAGTTTGTTGAACCAACCATTACTTTGCTATGTCTTAGTCAAAAAGGAAAATTGAAGCAAAACCAAAACTTAAGGGTGGAAGAAACACAAATAGATACAAAAAACACACTGAGTCCGTGTAAGAACAGGAAAAAGATTGAGTGATGTAAATTAGGACAGACAATATCATGAATGTCGGAATAGCGTGGGAGTGCAATTATTGGATTGCTTCCCACTGATTCCGGGACCCGTCGCTTTCATTCCTCACCGTCTCGTTCTTATCGTCCTCCGTATTCTAATTCCTTGCCGGATTTTACGCTCCAGTCTCCCCCACTTCTACCCCACCAGTAACTTCCATGTTCTCTACCATCATCACCCTTGATCTTGAAACTTAAACATGCACAGTTACAAATTGGATAACATATTATTATATATTAAACATCACGTCAAATGAGAATTATTCTTTAAATATCACATCACAAAATCTCTATCATGTATGAATTTCGCATTATTAATTCTTAATTAATCAATATTTACATTAATATAGATTCAATGAATCTTGACCTCATAAATCTGCATCTACATGAATTTAAAATTATTATAAATAATTTATTTCTATTTGGGTATTTATGAATTTTAATGGATGTTCAAATTCATGTATTAGTAATTAATTCTTAGTATCAAATATAGTATAAAAATATTGCTCATTTGCAGTATTTTGTCATCACGAAAAATTTGAATCGTAGAAATTGAGTTTTGAGAGTACAATTTTTTTCCTTAAATTACTATCTTAAATTTTGTTTTTTTTTTAAGACTTGTCTAATCTTCCCAACAAATTAGTATCAAATATTACTTTTACAGCACTTATAAAGTATTTCACAATAACATGTAATGTACGTTCTACTCTGACTAATCCTTGGTAAAGATATGTATGTATACATTGTTAAATCAATGAATACCTACTGTACTATATATTTAGTGTTACATTGACCATCCAATTGTATTTTATTTTATAATGATCACCCAACTTCGTATAATATTTCAATCAAGCCACCCGCTAACTTTATTTAACAAAAAGTCATACGTAGACTAATGACTTACTGTGGGAGGGCAATGGTCGGCGATGGCTAGGTGGTGATTTCTAGTTTAGATTTAGGTTGGGTTGGGGATAGGAATTTATTTTATATATAATGCAAAATGAATATTTATATAATGCAAAATGACTGTTTTACCAATTTTAAAATTAGTCAAAAGAGACATGTTGGCAAGTCATTAGTGTACGTAGGACTTTTTGTCAAATAAAGTTATTGGGTGGCTTGATTGAACGTTATTTGAAGTTGAATAATCATAATGAAATCAAATCAAATTAGTTAGCTAATGCGATATTAAATATAAAGTATAGTGGTCATTAGTGGATTCAACCCATGTATTAAAAAAAAATTTGAAGCGAAAGTTTCAAATATTTTAAACACTGAAGAAAATGTCCAAATTTTAATATTGTAATAGATGCACACATACCTTTAAAAAATGTGTGATATAAACATCGGACGGTTTTCGGCCAAAGATTTGTTAGTTGACCAAAAGTCAAACTTGAACTTTAATTTGACAAATTTTAAAAAGTGCCAAAATGATAAATTTATATTTTTCCAAATAAAAATAATTAACTCATGTTTAGTGAGAATTAAGATCATAAATTTTGATAAAAGTTAATGA
>CAIGRL010188696.1:0-15202 GCA_903798325.1 Fraxinus xanthoxyloides | reverse complement strand
TTTTTTTTTCACTTTTATCGACAATTTTCATACAAAACAAAGCTAAATGAATGATATTCGACATGCTATTTTTTAATCTTTTTTTGGGCAATTGGAACAAAGGTTAGATTCAATAGTAGAAAAAATTATCACTTTCGTGTGTAATTTTCGTAAAAAACAAAGTCAAACGAACACTAAACTTTTAACATTTTTCAAGTCGAAAATTATATCAATCAAACACAATTAATTACAATTTCCAATAAAACAATTTTTAGGCAATTCAATTTCCTGCAATTTGTTTTCTTTCCACCCATTTGTTATTTTTGTAATTAAACGGACCCTTAGTTTCATTCATTTTACCATCTACTTTAAAAAAATAATAATAATAAATCTAATGGCTTGATGAACAAAATTAAAATTAAAAAACATTGGTTCAATTAATTTTCTCTATTGATTAGGAGAAATTACAAGTAATCCTCCAGCAAAGACCCGGTTCATAATTTCTTGTTTTTATTTAGGAAAATTTGCGGTCACAGTACCGAATTTTTTACTTTTTTGCAGACTTTGCCCAAATCTTTGTTTTGTGACATCCACGGTGCCAAACCTTTAAACAATTCGCACCGGAGGTCCGCATGGATGGTTTCCGTCCAATTGACCGTTAGTTGATCAAAAAAGTCAAAATTGATTAATTGTTGACTAATTTTTAAAGGGCAAAATGGCAACTTTTCCATTTTCATATATAAACAAAACTAAAATCAATAATTAAATCAAAAACCAAAAATAAAAATAAAAGAATAAAATTTAAAAAAGAATCAAACCACTGTTCATCTTCTTCCCTACCCCTACCCCTACCCCTCCCCCCACACCCACCCCAATCATCTTCCTCCTCTCTGCCACCGTCAGCCCTTCCTTTTCTCATCTTCCTACCACAAATGCCACGCCATCTGAATTCAACCCAAACTAAAGATCTTCTGCTTTTGCCAAGTTCAGATGAAGAAGTCAATGTCTCTGAAGGGGAAAGAAATCTTAGTGTCTATGAAGATGCACCTAGAAAGTCAGACTCAGTTCTGGTCTCAAATTCACACATGGTAATCAAATTGTTTTAACAAACGCAGATAAACAAATTTTTAGTTAACATTAAGCCCAAATTGATTATCTTTAATTAAAAAAAAGCTTTTTTTATACTGTTACAGAAAAGTGAGGAGGATGGAGGACAACACCAAGTTCTTGAGATGGAACTGAGATTTGCCAATGAGTCGAATGGCTTACTTCGCGGTAAAGGAGAAGATCTTTAGTTTGGTAATCGTCACCATCAACTCCTCCCTTTCTCATCGTTGAGTTTGGGTTTTTGGGTTGATTGGGGTGTGAGGTGGGGTGGGGCTGGTTGGAAAAGATAATAGGATTTTTTTTGTTTTTGATTTAATTATTTGATTTTAGATCTTTTTTTTTTATATATGAAAAAGTGAGTTTCCATTTTGCCTTTTAAAAATTAGTCAATAATTGGTCAATTTTGACTTTTTTGGTCAACTAACGAATCAATTGGACGGAAACTATCCATGCGGACCTCCGATGCAAATTATTTAAATGTTTGGTACCGTGGGTGACACAAAACAAAGGTTTGGGCAAAGTGTGTAAAAAAATGAAAGGTTTGGTACCGTGGTTGCAATTTTCCCTAATAAATAATAATTTTTGAATGCATTAAACTAAAATTACCTCTTTTTTTTTTTAATTTAATTATTAAGCAATGTCATAAGAATCGGACCGAGTTAAGCGGCTAGATAAACGGTTCTATTTCTTAAAAATCGTGACTGTAGTAATGAAATCAGTGCAAAACCAAACAAATTGGGCAGTTTACCAGAAATCGGTGAATCAATGACGATTTTTCGATCATGACAAACCAAAAAAAAAAAAAAATAGTAGAAGTGGAATGGAAAAATATGTAATTTTTGGTTTACCTCGGTTGTCTTATTTAAAAAGAAAGAAGTTGCAATGTAGAAAGGTACAAGAGAATGTGGAGCAACTGCTGCGGCGTTTTCTTCTCTACCAGGAATTTTGGTGTTGGATGGTTTGAAATGGAGGAATGACTTAGCCCATTTAATTTTTCTCTTATTTGGGCCTTTTTAATATTCATTTAGGGTCCGTTTAATTGTAAATGTGGAAAATTAATGGAAATAAAATATTTTACAGAGAATTGATTTGCTTATAAATTGTTTTACTGTGAATTGTAATTAATTGTGTTTGATTGATATAATTTTTCATAGAAAATATTGAAAGTTTAGTGCCCGTTTGACTTCATTTTTTTTGAAAGTTGTTCATTAAAGTGATAATATTTTCTACCATTGGGTCTAAAATTTGTTCCAATTACAAATCATGTAAAAAATCACAATTACAATCTCATTTTAATGATGCACAAACAAGGGCTTAGTGTAAGGTGTCGAAGATAAAGTTGCACTAAATTAGTACCAAACATAATTACATTCTTCAATAAAATAATATTACGTGCAAATACAAAACTTTTACTTATTTTTTAATCACACATTCTCTAACAAAATACTAATCGAAAATGCATTTTGGGAGGAAAAAAAAATGGAGCTCAAACATGCTCTATGTTCTACAAAATGAAGCTACCCTGAGTTTTCAATCAAAGTTGTAAGCATTCGAGCTGATTATTCTTTATTGAGTCTATCAGAGTGCACTGATTAATCTACAAGTTCTTCAACTGAAATTGGAGTACCAAACATGGAGACTTTAAGGTTGTATTTCCAAAAACAATTTGCTGAAACTTGGCTGCACTGTGGCTAGGGCTATACAAAACTCCTGAAACGAACCGGATCGAATCGAGCGGTTCTTCATAAGTTAAATTCTCGAATGAGTATCTGAATCGAGAACCGATGGGTTTGGGAATTGAAGAACTGAATAACAACCAAATCTAAATAATTATTTTAATTTGAATTAATTAAATTATATTAATTTTTTCTAGACAAATTAGCAAATTAATTAAACAAACCAGTCAAATCCAGTCAAATTAATTTTTTGTTCACCCAACATTTGGGCATTATCCTTCCTATTTTCATTCCAATTTCATTTGGTAAGTAGTTCTCATTCCCGTATAAATCCAAATCATTAGATAATTTTAAAACTTACATCCTCATTCCTAAATCGATTTTGAAACTCTTTCATTTCACCGGTAGTTACTAATTAAATCAAATAGTTGGTAAGTATTACCAATATTTTTATTTTTATATTTTTTAATTTATATTTCATTTTCTTTATGCAGGCTGTTTGAAGTAAATGAATTATTGATATGGATCACCAATATTTTCATATTAGTATCTACTTTTTGGTATTTGTATACATTGAATTAATCTTATTAAATAACTTGTTATTTATATGTTTTTAAATTGGGTTATGTTATTTTGTAAAAGTTGCGAATGAACATATCATTAATTATATATATGTAATGTTGGTGTAAATGTTAAAAAATTTAATTATGGTACGGAATCGAACCAAACGGAGCCAAACTCGAACGGTTTCATAATTATATTTGGACCTGACGGTTCCATTTATTAAATACCCAAAAAATTTTGTCCGTTTGGTTCTCTTCAGAACCGAACCATGTCCAGCCCTAACTGTGGCATATCATCTTCCATTACTTCTTTCAATGCAAACTATTAAATATATCAGTGCAGGCAAGCTTTAATATTTGGGTATTGAGAGGAATATCAGATTGATTTGGATTTAAATCTATACGACAAGTTTTCAATTTTCGAAAATGTCATTGTTAGCTGAAAGTATTATTGAACATCCAATGTGTCTCTTAATGTTATTTTTATGTACATTTTTTTCTTTGTGTCATTGAGTTGAAACCCTGATATGAAGTCCATTAGGTGCTTCGACCCTTGGAAATTTCATCAGCTTGTTTCCTCCTACTTCCTCCCATTTGTATCGCGTCACAAAGTAATGAAGAAATGTAGATATTTCCGCTAGTCCAAATTCTTTTCCAGGACACTGCCTCGTTCCTCCTCCAAAGATGAACGAGTAATTCTGGTTTTCAAGGCCCTTTTCCTGCATTTTTCACCACTTTATATTAATACCCGAAGTTTTAATATCTTGTACATTATACCATCGAGTATTTATTTAGGATTACGAACCAGCCATCTCCAAGGATTGAAGGCGTGTGGATCAGCATAAAGGCATGGATCATAATTATTCTCTCTTGTATACACATATATCCTCCATCCTTTGGGAACAACATATCCTGAAAGGGATAAAGAAATCGATAAGCAATTCTATGATAAAATAAGTGAAAAATAGAATTAAGGGGCTCTGATTCTTGATGGCCTTGTGATTTAACTTTATATATACCATTTATTTCCATGTCTTTTGTTGTCTTCCTCAAAATTCCATTAACTACAGTAGCTAATCTTGAGGTCTCATAAATAACCTGCATCATAGAGTTATTACAAATCAATTAAATGGAAAAATTCCCTACTAATTATCTATTTCAGATGAGAATTCGAACACTTACAGCACGCGTAAAGCACATTGATTTGTAGTCATCATAGTCGATAGGATCCTCAGGCCTTTTCTTTTTTCTGATTTCCATATGTTCTTTCTACAGAATTCGTGATATCAGGTTGGAATATGCGAAACGTATAAGCCAGATGAAACTGAATCTTTTCTTAACTTACTCTCAATTTTTCAAGTGCTTTTGGATGATCATGAAGATACTTGATGGCCATCATTGAAGTAGTCGAAACAGTCTCATATCCCGAATACAAAATCGTGATGATCAGATCAATCATCTCCTCATCATTCAGCTTATACTTGTTCTTTTCACTGGAGAGTAGGTAATCAAGCATGTCGTGATGAGTTTCTCCAGAAGCTATTCTCTCTTCTACAAGTTTTCTCAACAAAATCGTAATGTTTTTCCTTGCCTGTGATATGCCTCAATATTAAGTTTTCTAAGCATTTCATTCAGAAAGGTACGTGTATGTTTGGTAGACAGTAGCACCCTTTAATTACCTTGATGCTGAGATAATAGTTTGTATTAGGAAGATTGATAGGCAGAGACAGAGTTCCCAGCACTAGCTTAAAGAATTCAGGCATGAATTCTTGAGATATTGAGACGGATTCAACACTTGCGATTTGCCTCAGTGACGAGAGAAAAGCCATCTGATCAACAAAATCATAAGAGAGATGCATATCATTAACGAGGCAAAATTAAGAAACACAAAGAATGATCACCATTACCCACCTCTTTTGTTTTCTGTTGAATATCAATGATTTTGTTATCCCATTTGTTGATATGGGATCTCATAAAATCATCGATTTTCGGCAAAAGTTGGTCTTTAATCATGGTGGGGCTAATGAGAGCAAGCAATGCACCTCTCATGTACTTATGAGTACCACCATGGACAGCTGCTATGTTGCATTTGCCTAAGATGTCTAGCATGGACTGAGGATAGCCAGGGACAATGCCTTTCGATTCGTTAACTAGGATATATCTATTTAGCTCTGGATCCATAGAAATAATTGTAGGGCACCCAAAAATGTGGGACTTGAAAAAACTTCCATGCCTGTTTTGGTAACATAAGAGGTCAAAAAATTAGTTGCAAGTATTCGCAAGATTTTGAACCACCTTAGAATGATAAAAGAGACCTTGTTCTTTTGTTTCTCATGAAGGCTGGACCTTGTTTTAGAAACTCGTTAGTTTCGCCAAGAACTGGCCATCCCATGGTACCGGGGGGTAATCCATTCTTCCTGTGCCTTGCTTGATTCCATCTTAGTATAGCAGTGCTCAAGATGCAGAGCCCCGAAAATATTCCAACAGTTAGACTGAATACAGCCATGGTTTCTCCTTAGAAGCTCCAATCACTTCAGAGTTCAGGCCTCAGGAAGAAAGCTGTAGATGGTACTGTATTCAAGTGATAAGTGATCCATCGTGTTAATAATTATATAGACCTTACTAAAGGTGTAAATAGGACCATGCCAGGCAGACATGGCTCAATTTTGAGACGGCCCGGCTTGGCACCACGATCTCAATTTAGGCATAGAATGTCTAAAATTATCTAGGTCCGGCTGGCCAGTTAGCACCAACTGTGCTGGGCCATGTTGGCCTACACGTGCTGACGAACAAAACTATCTATCAAGTTGCAAAACAAGAAACAAGTTCTTGATAACTAACAGTAATACATGCAAACATTTTCATCACATCACTATGATGAATACCCTTTAGATTATACCTTCTCATAGGGAAATTGATTGGTTAGCAATCCATCAAAGTATCTCATGAGTAATTGTGATGCTTTAATCGTTTGCTTATTGATAATTATTTAGATAAAAGTGAAGAGGAGAAAAAGACCTATGTAAAGAAGCACATGCGGACCACCCTATTGGAAGTAGAAGCAAACCACCGGAAACTTAGTGGTCCACGAAATTATAACTTTAACATATGTTCTTGGTAAGTGAACAAGAGATGTAAGTCAGATATTTTTAAGATTTGAGGTTCCGTCTTAAGAGATCAATTTAGATATAGAATGTCTAAAATTATCTAGGTCCAGCCAATCAGTCAACATCAACTGTGCTGGGTCATGTTGGCCTACACGCATACAACGTGGGCTGTGAGACGTGCATTTCAAGTGTCCAGCCCAACGTGCTGACGAACAAAACTATCTAACAAGTTGCAAAACTAGATACAAATTCTTGATAACTAATAGTTGTTCATGATGAATACCCTTTAGATTATACCTTACAATAGGGAATTTGATTGGTTAGCAATCCATCAAAGTACCTCATGAGTAATTGTGGTGCTATAATCATTTGCTTATTGATAAATATTTTGATAAAAGTGAAGAGGAGGAGAAGACCTATATGAAGAAGCACATGCGTACCACCCTATTGGAAGTAGAAGCAAACCACTGGAAACAAAGTGGTCCATGAAATTATGACTTTAACATACGCTCTTGGTAAGCTGACATGAGATGTATGTCAGATATTTTTAAGATTTGAGGTTTTGTCTTAAGAGGTCAATTGTGTTAAAAGGACAAATTTAAACTTTTATATATTGATTATTTTTTTTGACATGTATTTGATGGGAAAGTTTACCCCTTAACATACCCCACAAGATGGTTCGCATACCTATCCTGGAACTCAAATGCTTTTTTGAACTTTAGACATTACCAATTACTCATTTGAGCTTGAAGATTTGTTCTTGTCATGAGATGTAAGTCCAGTCTGGTTAGGATGATAAGCCCTTTGCACAGTTAGTCACTCATAGCGTGACACATAAAAATTGACAAGAAATTTGTACGCTTATAATGTTATCTTCTTATTCTTATCGTGAGGGAGATTCTTTGAACCAATAGAAAATTCCTTGCAAGATAGGGTGGTTTCATACGCTTATTGATTAATTCTTAACCAATGTGATCTCTAGACGTATAATAGTTTGTTATATCTATAGTCATTTTTATGTGTTGGATGACAATTTTTGTTCTTGACACTTTGAACCTACAAAGATATCTCATTGACGTGATGGGTCGAATCCTCCGTAAGGAGGCTTTGCCCTCCAACTTGTTGACCTATAGTTGACTTTATCCCTAATGTTTTGATCATAACAAACAAGTAATTTTTATTTCTAACAACTGAATTTAAGTCTTCAAAGCATTTGATGGAAAGTTGATCGATGATTGTCAAAAGATAGAAAGTTATCATCACAAATTGGACTCGCAAAGAAGACCAAGATTAAAGTCAAAGTCTTCCAAGCATTCAATACAAAATTCTTCAATATGTGAGCCTAATAGCAAAAGAAACATCAAGAACTATGCCTTTTTTAGATCAAATATAAATGTACTAATACTTGATATGAATGTTTTAAACTCAAAATCTTTTTTATGCATTAAAATCTATTTTGTGCACGAAAAGTTATTTTGACAATAATGTTTTTATCAAATATAAAAATGACTTTTTAAATTGATATTTGAATTCAAAAAATATCTTTTATCTTAAAAAACTAGTTAAAAATACTTTTCAAGAGTCCACACTTTCAAAACATTCGGACCGGGTCAAATGGGACCAAAACGTGAAAATCGACCTAAACATCGGCTGTCAATCGACGGTGATCGACCGGTTGGGAGTGGGGTCAACAAGAAGGTCCAACGGTCCAAAATTCGATTGTTCTGAGTTTGGATTGTACAACGACTATATTGGTCTTTTGGACATAAGGCGGTCAACCAACTACTTGTTTGAACATTTAGAAAGTTTTACTTTTTAAACTCTATAAATATTCTCGCTCTTTACATTCTACATATCATTTTTTAAGAGTATTAAAGTGAGAAATTCTTGAGCAAACCTTTTTAAGCTTATATTTTATTTAATTTATCAAACATTTACTTTGAAAACTTTTAATTTATTGAATCAACTTTTTCATCAAAATTTTCTCATCTAACATTTACCTTCATTTATTGCAATTTATTGAAGTGTTAGCATCTCTTAGAAGTAAATTTATTTGTATCATTTATTAAAAGAGATGTTCAAGTTGTAAAAACATTCTTCATATTTGTTGGGTCTTATTGAAGTCCCTTGAAAGCTCAATAGTTTGAGTCATATTGAAATTTCGTAAAACTCAATATTTTATAGGAATCGATACTCCTTTTTTGTAAGTCATTGCACTATAAGTCAATTAATATAGTGGAAAAAAATTTTGCTCTTAACGGAGAGTTTGGTAACAGATGACGTAGATAATTACTTTGGATCAAACTTGATAAGTGTGTCTTGTGTACTTATTTAGGCAATATCACTAAACTTTTATGTTGTCAAAGTATTGAGTTATACTTAATTTAGTTTAATTCCCTTTTTGTTTCAGTTTTGGACTCATTTCTGAATAATTGGAAAGAAGAAGGGTGAAATTTAAAGTATGGCGACTAAATTGTAACATTTCAATGGTTGATTTGGACCAAAAAATGAAGATTGAAGATGTTACAAGTTCAATTAGAAGTTGAAGGACCAAAATTACAAGAGAAAAGGGCTTAAAAGAGGCAAGAATCGAATTTGGAGACCAAAGTGTAGCTTTTGAGAATTTTTATAATTGGGGGACTGCACAGTTATAATAGTCGGGGCGATTGATCAAAAGCAGAGGCAAAATCATATGCCTGGGCGACCACCCGGGTTTTGCTTGGGCGCCAATATGCAACCTGTTTTTGTTTTTGTTTTGAATTTTATTTCAATTGGGATTCTTTCTTTTGGGCCATTAATTGCAAGGAGAAGCATATAATTACAAATTATCAACGTAATTAAGGTGTGGAGAATTGATTGCAAAAAGAGGTGAAGAAAACATCAAGATCTAATTTCAAGAACTTTAAGATTGAATTCGAGAATTTTCGAGCGATGAACATCTTTTATATCTTTTGCTTTCTTCTTCACAATATGTTAGACTAAACAAATTTAGTACTAGATTTACGATGAATCTTGTATCATGAACCTTTAATTTTTTTTTTTATTTTTTATATTCAAACACGTTTTCAATTATTAAACGATTTTCATGGTATTATCTTCTTTACAATTATGCGTACAATGATCGCATGAACATTGTGACTTGTTTTACCTTCGAAAGATGAAAAATAAGTTAGACATAGTGTTAAATGTCGTAGAGTACGATAAATGATAGAAATATGCCGCTATACTTTATATGATCTTCAAGTATTCATATTTTTAGTACATTCTTGTATATTCGTATCCATCATAAAAATATAGTCGGGTCACATGTGAAAATAAATTTAATTATACTCGGGATAGATTTTTAAACAATTAAATCACGTTGCCAAATTGTGAGGTTAGAGTTAAAGGGGATTCAAGATTTTAGTGCGCTTTTTATCGTTATATATTAATCAATTTTGCAATAATCACGATCTTTGCATTGATTTTAGTGAATTGGGTTTTGCAATCATAAGTATATTAATTATTGACAATTTAGTCGTTGAAAAATCTTAAGTTTTCATTGTTCCAGTTAAGGCTTAGTTTATTTGAATTTAAATCAATACAATCTTTACGGGTACAATATTTGGATTAAAAAATGTATTTTACTACTTGTTAACAAATCGTGCACTTGCGGTATTTAAAATTATCAAATATTTTTGTTGACATAACTTCCACAATTATATCGTTTGTACATCTCCTTCCCTTTTACTTATTGCTTTCGTATATGTGCACTTTATTTGTTTGATTTATTTATTCCAAGCTTGCTAGAATTTGAATTAATTTCTTGAAAGTCAATTCACCCCCTCTTGGTGACTTATTCATAGAATATCACAATCAAGTCATTGTTTGTCTCTTTTTAAATCAAACTCTTTAATTTTCATACTCATTTTCAATCACGCATTCACACTATAAAATATTTTGCACATAGACCCAAAGTTTTCCCTATTTTTTAATCTCATACTCTTCGAAAAATCATTATTTAAAACATAATTTCTCGAAAATAATGACCATCAAATAGGGGGTGAGTCGGACAACCAAAATGAAGTCTATGAAAAGATATTTAGATCGATTAGTTTACATCTTTTATACTAAAAAAGGAAAGAAGAGTCGAGGTTTCATTTAAAATCCCTAATTAGGATGCTTAGCATGTGCTAGATCCCACAAAATCAACATAATCACATGCCCTTTAACTGAATAAAGTGGGAAATTGTTGCTTGATCCTTTTCAGTATTAAAAAGCCATGGATTCTTGATTCTTAAGCAAGGTTGTTCTAGCTTTTGATCATTTCCAATTCACATGCAAATCACTTTTGATTTTTGACTAGTATTAATAACAACAATTACGCTTCTTGTACATTAATGGTTGACATCAACTTCAACACTCCGTCAATAAATAGAAATCCTGACCATTTATTGAAAAAAAAAAAAATGTTGTTGAAATCAATGTATAAAATTTTGCCAACTCAGATGATGTCAAAAAGCTGTCAAATTTGATGTTAATGTCGCTTGATTGTAATTACGAATAATGAATCATACATTCTTTCAATATTTTATAAAATCACTATTTACTTTCATGGATTTTGATCAACCTACAAAATATGAGTTAACAACAAACAATTTCACAAGACACAAAGATAAAAGAAGATCAATCAAAATAGTGTTGGTCGAGTCCAAATATAGGACTGAAATGCACATTACCATCCAAATGTATATTATATACTTGTTGAAAAATTACGGTCCGGCTACATTTTAAAATATAGTAAAATAAATTTATTATTGTCGAGAACTGCATGTTCCTGAAGTGGATCCCACCTGCAACATTTAATTTCGTGTCATTTTCATACGTTGAGTGCTTCGCAAATTAAAATTTAATGTTACTAACAAAAATTTAATAATGCAAAAAATCCAATTGATGACAATAAATAAATAAATAAAATTGAAATTTCTAAGTTCTTCAATTGGTATCAGAATTCAACTAAAATCTCTCATATGATGGAAGTCTTAGGTTCAAATCCTAAGAACCCGTCAGAAAATCGTGAGGGGTAAGATGGGCTTAGACTCTCCCAATGCGGACATTACGTACAATATAATAATGACTCCGGCGCAAGATCGGGTCGTTACAAATTGCACATTTCGTCTTGCTAGAGCACTCAATTTAGACTCGAATATGAATGTTTATGAACAGCTAGAATGGGCATAAATCATCGTAGGCGCGCCTGGATAATTTTCATAAATAACTTAGGTATATAAATTATTTCTATAAGACAATCCAAACTTTTTATTTTACATACAAAAATACTGCATTACATTTGTAACATCCCATGTTACACTGCTATTTCGTAATAAATGCAATAATTGTTAACAAATATCAAGCCCATTAGATTGGTTTTAAAATAAAAGATAAAACACTTATCAGAAAAAACGAATCAGGTAGAAATACCATACGTGCACAAAGTTGAATAAGCCACCAAATTATGAAAATAATATGACTTAAAGATGGATGGTAACAATATTTAAGAAAACAAAACGTTACTTACAACACATGCGTGTATGTCGTTACACCCGCAGAGTAGCTCCCCATTTAAGGTGTCCGTCGCTTGAAAAGTTCCTCCTCCCTCGCTCCTCTGCATTAACAAGAAGAACATTACAATCTTTAGTGTTAGTTTGATAAGACTTTTGAAGAGTCAAAGTTACTGCTGACTGAAAGAATTTTTAGAGAAAGTTGACGCTTGATGCACTTCTATAAGAAAGTAGATACAAAAATAGAAATCCTGCAAATAGACTCTTAATTGTGCTAAGACGTCAAATGTTGTACGAATAACACAATCCAGAAAAAAAGGGTGGAAGAGATGGGATACCTTGTAAAAATCGCCGGCCACGAAATTAGCCCAACGATTAGCAGCAACATCGTGACAGGTTCGTAGCATGTTAATGAGGTCTCCGGAGTTTTGTACACATGCTAATGGCTTTATGGGAACACTTCTAAAGTAATTAACCAAAACTAATGATTTACTTGTATCATTAAGAACTGATGATTCCGCACGATTAAAGCAACTTCCTGCCTTCATTCCACCATCTCCATCTAATTTTAATTAGATACGCGAGATAAAATTTAAGTGTTAAATTTAAATAACGTCATATGCAATAAAGCTAGTAAATATAACGCTCGTCATCACTGAGTTTTTGAGACCTCATTACAATTTTCGATATTGAGAAGTCAAAATTTTAGTAGTCGAGACACCAGACTTGGAATTGTGTACCGACCTTGCTAGCTTTGGCATGACCCTTTCTTCTAGACTTAGTATGCCAAAAATTACTTGGATTCAACTTGATCTATCTATCCTACTCATGGAGTGCGGAGTATTCAATACTCTTTACTACTCTTTTAATTGACGTGTGTATTAAATAATTGAAACTCATACACTTGTCAATTAAATTGTGACAGAGATAACTTAGTTCTATATTCAGAGAGCTCTAAAATTTTTCTTCGAGACCATATAATTTTTTTGGATGAATTCACTCACTGTTTTTTCTTCTTGAATATAAGCCCCACGTGGACCGTGAGCCTCTACAATTGGCCGTGCCAGTTGTAGGGGCATAGGGCCACTCATATCGGGCCGAAACTATGTCTATAGCATCTCAAGTAGCCGGATTATTTTGACATTCTTATCGATATAAGAACAAGTAGAAACTTACATTGATTTTCAACCATGTAATTCCATTGATAAGCAATTCCTTCACTGGCTTCCTTAGATTGAATGGAAGTAAATACGAGTAGCCTTTGGTTATTAGCAACCATGTCACTAACCAATGGCCAATCTTGACCATTTTTAGGCATTTTGGACAGTGGGAACCAGTACTTCATTAATCCTGAATCTGTGAACACCTTTGTCAATCCATTCGGTGCCTTGACATAGTCTTCCAAAATCAGTGTTACAATTTCCGATGGATTTGCAGACAAAAATGCTTCGATTTCCCTCAACGTGTCTATAGCTGGTTTCTACGTACCATACCAGTCNATAAGCAATTCCTTCACTGGCTTCCTTAGATTGAATGGAAGTAAATACGAGTAGCCTTTGGTTATTAGCAACCATGTCACTAACCAATGGCCAATCTTGACCATTTTTAGGCATTTTGGACAGTGGGAACCAGTACTTCATTAATCCTGAATCTGTGAACACCTTTGTCAATCCATTCGGTGCCTTGACATAGTCTTCCAAAATCAGTGTTACAATTTCCGATGGATTTGCAGACAAAAATGCTTCGATTTCCCTCAACGTGTCTATAGCTGGTTTCTACGTACCATACCAGTCCATGTTACATTGAAATGGGCTTTTAGAAAAGTCAGTTTTCTTAAGAAACTCTTCTACAAGAAGTATAAGCCCAGCAAATGAGTCATAGAACATTTTATTAAGATCACGTTATGTTTATACTTACAAATGCTGTATAATCGTGGCATTCGCCTCCAGAAGAATGACACAACCATACGTCTCCTTTAAAATCATATGTATCGAGCATTAGTCCACGAACTCCATTCTACAATCCAAGAATGTGTTGCTACTTCATTAAAAAAAACTCGTAAACTAGAAAACGAGGTTGAAAATATCGACATACGTTTAGCTGTTGAGTGATATTGTCTTCTTGGTTAGTGAAGGTAAGTCTCGGAACTCCATCATCGATCGCAAAAGCGTTATGCGTAGTCAAAAATGCATACTTGTTGAATGGTAGAGAATTATTCTGTCCCCACCAGATATTTTTACAAAGTGAATGGACCTTATTTATTAGACCAAAACACACACTATACACTCGAGTTCAAAAATTCTTACCAGTAACTGGAATTGGTTTGTAGCAGTTGATCTAACACATCTAGAGCCTGAAAATGAAGCTGTACACGAAAAACAATAGAGCCCGGCTTCACAATCTCCATTAGTTGAACATTCATCGCCGATCTGCATTCAAATAAATTCAAGAAACCCATAAAAAAAAAAAAAAATTACACCAATCGACCACGACCAAAAAATATACCTTGCACAATCCATTAGAGCAGGCGACGCTAACTGTGAACAGCAGGGACGCCGTTACTAGAGCAAAAATGTTCTTTACACCCATCGACCGCGAAAATTGATGTCTGTCTTTTGGCTGAGGAAACGAAGAGAAAATATTGAGACTACCAAATCGAGATAGAGAATATATGGTATAAAAATGGAATATTTTTGTGTAGAAGACAGAGGTTATTGAGAAAATGTCAAAGGGAATGGTTCGTTGCAGAGGATAGAAGTAGTTAGGACATGATGTGAGTACACCTCCAAGGTTTGGCACAAAGTCATGACAATTTCTCATAGTATTTGACGTTTGATACAATATTTAGGACGGTCTGAATTCTCTGTCGGCAGTTCATAAAATTTGAGTCAAATGTCAATGCTAGACACGATAGATTTTACGACAAATTTGTCAAGAGTCTTTCCGTCATCATCGAACAATTAACTTGTTATATGCATAGGGCAAGATAATGATAATTATTTAATTTGATAGATAATTTGGAAGGTCGTTAACGTACTACAAAAATCAATAAAGAATGGTTTAGGAAAGGTAATGAGTTAGTAAATTAATGAATGCATTATCGTGCACGGTATGGATACTATTAGCCTTTTGCACATTTCTGTAGTCTAACCCTTTATTTGGTAAAATTCATAAATTAAATCTCCTCCGAGATGGCCGAGTTGGTGGAGCAGGAGAACGCGAGTATCGAA
>CAIGRL010188682.1:0-10982 GCA_903798325.1 Fraxinus xanthoxyloides | reverse complement strand
AAGGCATTCAGACTAATTTTATCAGTTAAGGGATATATATCCCACATCGATAAATGATGTTGACACAAACCAATTAATAAAAGATCTTGGGTTACTCCTCTTAACAAGGTTGACCTTTTAAGATGGAACCTCAAATCTTAACAGAAAACCTGATGGGTGAAGGAAACTTTCATTTTTAATTTTTAAAGATGGGAACCATAAAAATTGGACAAAACATTACCGGTTCATAGTTTAACCAGCCTGCTTGACGTTTTTTCTTCTGGTTTTCTTGTACACGGTTTTTAGCACAATTAGTTTCAGGTTTGGTTCCCGGTTTTATGGACCAATCAGCTAGTCAAGTCCGGTTTTAAGAACATTGTATTTTTCAGACTCGAGTGACTAGAAAGAAACCAAGACGTCCCAAAACCAGATCTACACCACTTTTATGTAATATTCACAAAGACAAGTTCAACTACTCTAGCATACTCAACGCAACCGACCTAGTCTCTCTCCTGGTCCATAGTTTTTTATCTTCCTATTACATTCTGAAATATGGCATACGATGACATAAAATAATCTTAATCAGAAGACAAGCACTCCAAAAAATCTGAAAAATCTACTGATTATATATTATTGAAACTATGCAGATGTTTCAAACAAAAAGAGGAGGAAGGGGAATCCAGGAGTATCCACTGCCTTAAACAATTGCCTAGTTCCGTTCATTACAGAAAACAAAAGGCACAGAGAATGGTGACAAACCAAATCAACTGTTTAAAGTCAAAATATTCCAAAACTATGGTCAAAGCAAAACGAGAAAAAACGTGAGTCATCACTGACAAACAATTATTATCCTCGCAGCATTATGACAATTTCAAAATATCAATATCCTTTTAGCAAAGTTACACAATCGTCTTATAAAAACTGTGTTAGTGCTCTGCTAAAGTAGCTTGGTAAGCAAGAAGCAAGCCAAAAATATGCCTAGGAAACTACTGAGGTCAGAGTTACCTCTATGAGCGTTTTTCTTCTCTCTGCAGCAGCAACAAGTGTTTCGATGTTTAGTGCAGAGCCAAACTCTGTCACATAAATAGCTGTCAAACCAAATGTCCAAGTAATTGAAGCCTAGGAGAAAACTAGAGAAAGAACACATTCATATACACATAAAAGGAAAATGAACATTTTATGATCAGAAGTAGCAAAAAATACTGGTAGAGGTAGCTCTGGATGAACGACCACAACCCGGAGTGGAAGAATGGGTTAATGAAGCATTAACTGCACTGTGTGGCTGCATAATGGCATTGAATAAATCAGTTGAAAGTCTTACCAATTAAAATGAGGGCACTGAAAAACTGACACCAAATCCACATTACAAGCAAGTGAAAATAGGCTTTTTAGCAGCACTTGCCTTTTGAATGCCAGCCATATCACTTGAAGGAACAGGAAGAGGTTGTCCTGCAGTGGAAGATGCTTGCTTCATGTAATTAGACAGAGTTGTAGAGGTTTTTCTCTCCAAGGAAATTATCTGTCTTTGTGCATATTGGAATGGAGAGGCAGCTTGCAACCCTGTTTGTGAGCTACCGCCTAGTCCAATTGAGGAGCCCAGCATCTACATGTGAGTAGAATATCAACCTTTAGCCAAATGTAACATCATAAAGCAAATTATGTACCTATATATTATATATGGATGGCAGTCCCGTCAAATATATGCGTGTGTTTGGACTGTAATATTTTTTCTAATTTTCGAAAATAGGTGGCATCATCATACTCGACTGAACAATGGGCTCTTAGAAAAAAATGGTCGAGAGAAGAAATATTGAGAAGGGATTTTGTAGAAATTGAGCAGAATAAAAAACAAGGATATTAAATAGGCGATTAAGCTCACATCTATTGAGCACAATAAACTTTATGAGTATTGATTAAGATGGTTAGTCATGCTTAACAGAGGCTGCTGCACAGTGTTAAAACTAATATTCATGGTAAAATTCCGAGAAAGAGGTAAATAAAGCAATTAAGAAGAATTTGAGCACATGTGGTTTAACATTCGAGATAGTCCATGATAAAGCAGACTGAAGAACAAGTAGCTGACCACAATTAAACAGAGCTTAGTTCACTGAAAATGGGTGGCAGCCACTAAAATTCTCCTTTGCACAAACCCAGCGCTAATAATTCTTATCTATAAACTTAGTGGTTGAGCACCAATAAGGCTGCACCACAAGGTTTAAAACACGCGACACCCCTCCCAAGGCATGATGGACAAGAAATTAAGATTTTGTTTTCAGAATCTTAATGTACTTTAAGATCTTCACTTATAATGCTAAATATTCATGCACTACTCATTTTTTCTTTTTATGCATCAGAATTTGTTCTTATGTGGCATATTTTATCTGTTGAATAACTTAGCAAATTATGTAATCAAATCTGTGCCAACTGAAATACCTGCTATCATCATCTCTAAAAGGAAACTCAGATTTGGTTCTTGTCCTTCATTTTTGTAATCATTTAGTTGGATAGGGTGGCCAACCACAATATTTTTTCATGTGTGTAATATGACATATCTTGGACTTCCTTTAGGAGCACGGTTTAANGGCATGATGGACAAGAAATTAAGATTTTGTTTTCAGAATCTTAATGTACTTTAAGATCTTCACTTATAATGCTAAATATTCATGCACTACTCATTTTTTCTTTTTATGCATCAGAATTTGTTCTTATGTGGCATATTTTATCTGTTGAATAACTTAGCAAATTATGTAATCAAATCTGTGCCAACTGAAATACCTGCTATCATCATCTCTAAAAGGAAACTCAGATTTGGTTCTTGTCCTTCATTTTTGTAATCATTTAGTTGGATAGGGTGGCCAACCACAATATTTTTTCATGTGTGTAATATGACATATCTTGGACTTCCTTTAGGAGCACGGTTTAAAAGTACACAGATTTGGAACAGTATTGTGGAAGGGTGGAGAGAAGGTTAGCGGGATGGAAGCGTATGTATCTCTCAAAGGGAGACCGTCTCACTCTCATAAAGTCCACGTTGTCGAATCTCCCTACTTATTTCTTATTATTGTTTTCTATTCCTGTTGCAATGGCAAAAAGATTAGAGAGGATCCAGAGGGAGTTTCTTTGGGGAAGATTAGGGGAGGAGAGAAAATTACATATGGTTAACTGGGGTGTAGTTTGTTCTCCCATAAGGTTAGGTGGTCTCAGACTAAGGAGTCTCGTACTGTTTAATAAGGTCTTGCTGGGTAAGTGGTTGTGGCGATTTGAAGTGGAGAGGGAGAGTTTTTGGAGAGAAATTATTGGGGCAAAATATGGTGTTATGGAGGGGGATGGTGCTATGTTGAGAGTCGTGGTTCTTATGGGGTGAGTTTGTGATTATATATTCGGCGAGGATGGAGTGACTTTCGGGACAAATTGACTTTTGTTGTGGAGAATGGTCATACTATCAGTATTTGGGATGACTGTTGGTGTGGGGATCAACCGCTTAAGGTTGGATTTCCTTCTTTGTATCGCATTGCGTTAATGTTGTCGATCATGGTGAATGATGTCTTAGATGTACATAATGAGAGTTATAGTTGGAATATTGCTATGGCCGAGGTTTGCAGGACTGGGAATTGGATGATTATGCACCGTTTTTGACATCTCTATACGAGGTACACATCACGGCAGGAGATGGTGATTGTAGCAAGTGGAGGTTGACACGGGATGGTATTTTTTCAGTTCGCACTTATTTTAGATCTTTATTGGGACTTGGGGAGAGTTTATTCTCCTGGAAAATGATCTGGAAATGTAAACTGCCTCCACGGGTGGCATTTCTACTATGGACAATGGTTAGAGGACAAGTGTTAACGGTGGATAATCTTCGTACAAGAGGTTTCTTAACGGTGGATAATCTTCGTACAAGAGGTTTCTCTGTTACAGAGTGGTGTTATATGTGTAAGAGGGATGAGAGACGATTGATCACTTATTCCTTCATTGTGATGTTGTTCGTTCACTGTGGAATAATATTCTGGCATCACAACAAATGAATTAGGCGTTGCCCAGACGTATAGAAGATGGAAGACATGTTAAAGGCATGGCGGAGAAAGTTCCAAGATAAGGATAGCAGACTTGTATGGGATCTTATTCCGGGATGCATTGTATGGTGTGTGTGGAGGGAAAGAAAAAGCATTTGTTTTGAAGACTTAACACAGACAACATAGCAAATTAGGGAATTGTTTTATTTAACATTGTATACTTGGTTTAATGCTGCGGCTACTAGGCATATAGACGGGATGCCTAATTTCATGTTGTTTCTTTCGATTTAAAACGATAATACACTTCCTGTGATTAATAAAATATTTGATTACCTTTCAAAAAAAAAAAAATTGTGCCAAATTTAGGAATATTTATGCAGCTAGACACTATGCAGATGAAGCATGGGCACTCTCAGGTAAATCTCCTTGTCAGACATAGGCACATTCTTGACATGTGCAGATTTGTTCAACAACAAGAAGTCGTTGTCCACAATTAGTAACACCGGTTTTTCAGAGACTTTTGTACATCCCAAAGCAGAAGCCTCTTCTTGAAATTAATATTAGGAAGTCACTACAACTAAAATAGCCATTACTTAATGGACATTAGCCCATTTAAAATAAAATAAAAATATTAACCACCACCTTGTAGTCTTAGTGCTGTAAAATAAATTCAAGGTACCCAATGAAACAGTTATGAAAACACCAAGTTTTATTACCAACAAGAAAGGGCATAACAACTGCAATTGACTAGACAAACATTCAAAAAAAGAAAGACAGAAGCTACATCTTAAACAAATGTACCAATCTCATATCAGCAAAAGCCAAATTATCTCGCAGTGGATTGACTTAGCAAAGGCTAAATCAAACTTCTCGTTTAATTATGATTTGCACAAATGCCACGTCAAGTATGTTAACAAACCGTCTATTATGTAACAATATGTTGATACCTTAGGGGAAAGCAACTTCATCATATTTCCAGTGTAAATTCAAAATGAACAATGCAGTTCAAGGAAGCATCACTTACCTCCACATCGGTCATAGAAGCTTGACTAGAACCATGCATATGTCCAATATCTGGTTCTGCATGCACTGATGAAATCTGGGAAAGTACAAGTTCAATGAGTGCGACAAGCTCTGGATGCGTACCACGCAAATGATATATTTGCAATATATGATTGCAGTACTGTGGCCATTCAATCAGGCGGTCCACAAACTGTTCCAGTGCCATAGTCCCAAAGACAAACATCTGCACATTGTAAAACCATTGATCACATTTATGAAGAAAATAATAATTCGAAAATCGAAAAATGACTTGAAAAAAAAATTGAACTTTTGAGTGTGCAAGTTTCCGCAATGCATCCAAAACAGCCCGCAAAGCAATGCCAAGTGTGAGATGAGTTACTAGTTGATGCTTGATGACCAACCCTGGAAACAGAAATAGAAAATGTGTGCTGACAATCTTAGATACAAAGGATATAATCAGAAGTGTGTGTTCCCACAGGCACTAATGCCTTTTGAAAAACAGACAATAGGTATAATTTGAGGGTATAATAGGAAAGTTTGTATATTTTTTAATTTGAGGCTGCAATGGTAAAGTTGGTAGATTTCACATATTATTGATATCTTTCTGCTCTAATTGACCTAGACATTTTCTGTTTCATGGAGCTATCACATTGAGATGTGCAATCACATCTACTTCATAATTTCGTCAGAAGTATTTAATAGTTGAACCGACCCACACATCAAACTGTCCACCAAGTCATAAGACCAGCCTTCAACCTCCTACACCAATTATTATAACTAACTGAGTTTTGCAACCTTCGCGCCATCCACAGATAGATTTTCTATACTGCGTAAATCAAAAAATTGAATGATGGTAGGATCTATATTCATGTTGCAAATCCAGCTTCAGAAAAAAGTGTCTCATCAACTCAACCATGAATCTATAATAAAAGGTCAGGAAGAAAACAGAAAAAGAAAAACAGGCCCTTGAAAATAAAAGATGATGCATAATCTTTTGAAAATTATATTCAATGTGGTCTTCAAATGCATCGTAAGAAAGGTATTTATCAAGATTTTGGAATAACATATATTGAAAGGCAGAGATGAATTACTTGACAAACCAAGCGTAGATAATTACTCATGACACAGGAAAACATGGGTAATGAAAGGTGTCTTTCAAAAAGAAGTTATTGCTTCATTAATCTAAATGAGGTAGCTAATTCAAACCAAGGTAAAAATGGCATATAGCTTGTTCAGCTAATTAAACAGTAAGATAAAAGTAACTAGCCAAGTAGAATATGACATTGAGAGGCAAATCAAGGGTTGTGACCTCTACAAGTTCATTTTAAGCAAGGATATATCCTAACTAATACAAGAAAGAAATTATGATATGATCATATAATCCTAAGCCCCAAACCGGTCTGTGGATTGGATAAGTGGGAAGAAACTAGCTGTTGATAACAATGTCAAAATACATAATAAGAGCTCACCAAAAAGAGTTGCAGCAGTTTTGAGCTGCTTTTCAGGGTACTTGGGGAAGAATTTGTGTTCCTCAAACAGATTAGCGATCATGCAATCAAAAATAGATTGTTCCCTGTCAAAATGTATAAACTTCTTTAATTGAATTCTCAAATCAATTCATCTTAATTGCATGTAAGAACCCTCCACATAAACATGATTGAGTAGATCTCCAAAGCTTGTTAAGCAGGACCAGAAGTAATCATTTAATTGATATTTGCTCTCTACTAAATATAGAACTAAGATCAGTCAGATGACCAAGCTTCTATCTTAAAATCACATCCATGATGACAAATACCCATGCAGAATCTAGAATTCATAGTGCGAGTGTCAAATTATAACAGACACTAACAGACATGTGAATAGATTCAAGATGAAAAACCATGGCAAAGAAAATGACACATTTTTAATGCTTGATCTAATGCCAAAAGACATGATCATCAACAGAACAATCATATAATATGGACTCATAGGGTCAAAAGCATGAAGAGGCCATAGTGGGAACCGAGAGTTTCGTGCATCATGTACACACTAAAGACAAACATGAGCAAGAAAATTAACCTCTTTTCAGAAGATCCCTTGAAGCGACCAAGCATTTGAATCACGGTATCAACAGTCAGCTGACCAGAAAACATTTGGTGGAAGTATGAATTTGATTCTGTCTCAATGTCATCAGCATAAACATCAGTAGTTGAGTTGGCACCCCCACCGTTCTTGAGTTTCAAATTAACATGCACATAATTTACATGCAATTTTTCCATTTCACCAGACAGGTGACTGCAGGAAACTACGTTGGTGTGAGACTGAAGGACCTGCAGACCAGAGATTGAAAGATTTTAAAGACAGCAGTGGTGCATTATTGAACACAATATGGAAGTGTTTTGGAGTAAAACCTTGAAGTAGATGGAACAGGTTTCCAAATAATCATTCATATTGGCACCGGGGAGATGAATGTAGTTAGTAGAAACATCCTGAGCTCCAACCTGAACTTCCTTTAGGAACTTGAGGCACTCCTGACAGCATCAATATCAGTTATGATAAGTATCAGAAATAGTTTCAGAATTTCTTACATTTCACCAAACATCACGTGTCCTATTACAAGGCTGTCTCATCCAGCTAAATTTGCATCTAAATTATTGGTGCTACTTGTGTTTGGATAATATATTTAATATATGTGTGCGCTTGTGTTGTTGACAAATGGGCTGCTTTTACATATCACTAGCAAGATAGAGGGGAGGGGTTTGAAGACAAAAAAGTTAGTTTACCTTATAGAAAGAATCTTTATATGTACTCAAGTTAGTACTCAACCATTGCTCAAGGTCTATGAGAGCTTTCCTAGAAGCAAGTGCAGCAAGTCGAATACCAAAATGGGAAGGTACCATATCTAGTACTGGGGATAAAATCTACATTAACATAAAATAGATTAGTAAGATAATGGATGTAAAGATGCGAAGCTAAATCATCTGTTCTTTCTTGGGTTGTGGGGGAATTCAGGAGGTGGAAGGGGAAGGAGAAGAAGGTGGTTCTGTAAGCTGATAGCCAACATATTGGAGCAACATCTGCACTATTAGACCCATAACAAATGCAACATAAAATCAAGTAGAGCAGCCTTCTAGAAACACGGAAGTGAGTCATGATACTGCATCATTTAACAACTTGACGACAACCTAAATCATTGTACTAAACAATGACTTCAACATAGATATATAGTACCCAGATAAAAACAACTTATAGTGGAAATATCAATTAGATGCATGAATCCAACACGAAATTTCAAAAGGACTTCATCCAACTGCTTGAAGCTCTGTTGAGAATACTTGGAGCTAGACATATCGATTGCATGATGCGTAAGACTGGCTGACTGGGTTATTTACATGGAGAGGAAGGAGAGGATGGCAGAAAAATCAGACAAACACTCAATCGTTTTCAGTTGAGAACAATTCCTCACAAAATTGTGTGGAATTTCGGTAGCTTATTGGTAATAGAAATACTGTCTAACATCTATAAGTTTGATATTAAGTCAAGACCTTCAGTTCCTTGCAAGCATCCAAAACTCTGTTCATATTGTCTGGATCAAAGTTCACAGCGTCAATAAATCCCCGCAGCAAAATGTTAGGATTGACATGCCACAGTCGATGTATTACATTGTTGCTCGAAGTATTTTTAAATACCATGGGAAAAATGGCAGACGACACTTCATACTGGAGGAGATTATATGCAGTCTGCAATTAAAATAACAAAGACTATTGATTTTCTACGTGAACAGCATTTAAAAAAAAAAAACAACGCACAACTCAAATCCAAGATCAGTACATTCACATTGGCCAACCCAAGAAGCAAGCTTTTGGGGCAATAATTAAGCGGATTTTCTAGAATGGATCGCACAAAACTTGCATGACCCCTTTCAGCGAGCTGACATAACACCTCCAGCAGGTCATAACAAAACCAAGCATGGTTTAAACATCCGGATTGAAATTTGTCTCCAATCACAGCATCAGCACAGGCCTGTACAAGTAAGACAATCAATTGGACAAATCACTGATAACGTCTCCTTGAAAATAAGAGTACGTGATATGACAGTATGAATAACATTTAGGGACTAATGAAACCCATACCAGTTGCCTCCCAGAATGTGCAAATGTAAATACTTCAGGTGGCGCTGAGACAGCGTACTTCAAAAAAGATATCTGGCCCTCAACATTCTTCCACACAGAGCCGCAGACAGCATGTAGCGGAAAGGGGTGCTGGAAAAACAGGTTCCAAGGTCCAGCATTTACATGAAAAAGTTTAATTACTGTATCAACTGCCTGGCATGAATGGAAAGCATGAAGTGCAAGCTTAAGGCATACCTTGCATGCATGTCTATAAGAAGACATAAAAAAGGAAAAGGCTGCTTCATTAGGAATACAAAATCCCTCGTGATCCAGGTTCTCCATTACATTTGTCCAGCTAATTCCAGGAGCCTGTAGTTAAACAATCACAACAAAAATGCAGGACGTCAGTTGGAAATAATGACGCTGATGTGAAACGCGATGCAGATTCAAAACAGTACAATCATGGAACTTACAAGCTGCTTGATTGAATCTACAAGAATATCCACATTACAGGAATTCTGCGGCAGATCAGAAACAGTCTTGATACCAAGGGCGGAGCAGAATGTTGTGAATACACTTTGATTATCATTAAGACTTGCATAGGTTCTGACAACTGTACCAAGTACCCTTGCAATTGTAACTTCAGAAAGTGGTAAGAAAAGAGAGAACATTTCTTTGCACTGTGAAACATTAAACATGCATCCATAACCCAATTCCTTTATCATATCAGCCATGCTAATTGTCTTCTCCATTTCTGCTAGAATGGCTTCAAAATCATCTTCACTGCCTTCATTTAAAAAATCAAAGTGCCTGCAGTGTACAAGATGAGAGAAAAGGAGAAGATTGGAATAATCCAGAAGAAGGTTATACAATGAATAAATTATCAAAATCAATTGCAAAGCAATTTTGAAAATACAATGTCACATGAAGTACCTGAAGAAGTTGGTTTCTTGCAATTCATTGGAAAGGAATGGGGCTAATGTGAATTGAGCACCCTCCTTCAACTGCAATAGAGATAACATTCGCATGAATGAATCTACGTGCTTGGAAAGTCCTTCAGATTGATTAAGAAACATCAGAATATGTTGAATTAGCCGGGTAGAATCCAAAGCCATGGGATTGGCACATAATTCTGCAATCTGACCCATGCAGAAGTTCTTTCCTGCAAATCAAGCAACACAAAATCCACAAGCAGAGATAAACAACACACAGAGGAAAAATGATAATACAAGGGAAGACTTGTATTGTGGACTTTCATCTTCTGTTTTAATACCAAGAACTCTTCAGCATTTCAATTTTTCCTCACTTTTACATCTAGGGTCACCAGACAGAGATGGAACTAACCACACATTCTGATATCAAGGTTTTCTGAATCTGACAAAGCAAGACCAAGTCCTATTTTCTCAGATGCTGACAAGTGTAATGCATCAGACAGACTCTGCAGGGATTCTTCATTAACTGCTGCAGTCTTCAGTGATTCACAGAACACAGTACTGAAATTAGGTTTATCCATAATGTGTTTAAAAATTGAAGCATACACAGGATGCAGGTGCATGTTCTTGAAGTTGTTCCCACAAATATTAAGGTGATCCAAACATGTTTGGAGGACCAATATGCTTCCGTTGATTCCATGTGCAGTATACTGCCACACAAAACATAATTCCAGAAAAGGTTAGCAGAGAAGCCAATGAATCATGATTAGGAAACTGAATAGGTAGAAAAAAACAATTGGTGCAGAGTTCTTATCCCAATACATTACTCTCCTTACCCTAATAAACCTTTGCTGTCATCTTCCAGGTTTATTTATTCATTTTTTATAAGAAATAAATTTTATTGATCTTGTTTAAAAAATAAAGTTCGAAAAAAAAAAAAAAAA
>CAIGRL010188638.1:0-12342 GCA_903798325.1 Fraxinus xanthoxyloides | reverse complement strand
CAACATTATCCGCTTTCTTATCAACATATAAGAACTCGCAAAATCTGCAATTGTATAATCTCGATGGACACTGGTAGGGAAAAGACACAAGCCCAACAGTTTCAACTTTTAACATGGCAAAAACATTACCCAATCTGCAGGGAAAGAAAACAAAAACACCATAGATTACATGTTTGATACATGGTATTAGATTGTACTACATAACAGGAAAGTCTAGTCAACCTATCAAAGATGCTAAGCATACTCATGATTTTCATAGAAAAATCAGTTTTGCGTGTGATACCAGAATCCCAAAAAAATATTGACATGGATGATAATTGTTTTATCCAACACCTGCATATGGCTGGTCCCGAGAAGGAAGGTCATGGAAGGACAGGAAGTTCCACTTTGGTGAATGAANTACATGGTATTAGATTGTACTACATAACAGGAAAGTCTAGTCAACCTATCAAAGATGCTAAGCATACTCATGATTTTCATAGAAAAATCAGTTTTGCGTGTGATACCAGAATCCCAAAAAAATATTGACATGGATGATAATTGTTTTATCCAACACCTGCATATGGCTGGTCCCGAGAAGGAAGGTCATGGAAGGACAGGAAGTTCCACTTTGGTGAATGAAAAGAAACTGACACGCCCATGCTCAACATTACAAAACTTTATACAATGGCCTTTGTAACGTGTCTCAAGGTCCTCGGTCGCTTGTTTGGATGGTGGGTGGTCACTACATAAGAAACAATGCCATCAAATAATAGCTTCAGTAGACTAACACATTAACAGTTTACGCTGCGGCAAAACCAAACAGGAAAAACCGACTATTATGAAATGTTCAATTATGTGGTTGAGTATTATGATAATGTTCCAAAAATTCAAATTAAATATAATTGCAGGATGTGTTGTTTCTATATATAGAGCCTGTTTGAGTCCCATTTTTATTCCAAAATGCATTTTGGAATAATATTTTGATGGAAAATGTGCTGTTAAAAAGTAAGAACATTTTTCGGGTTAACGTGTAATATTATTTTATTGAAAAATGTGCCATTAAAAATAAGAGATAAATATATTTTGACAAATAATGGGGACCAAACAACGGCTTAAAATTCATTAAAACATAACGGGAGAGAGATGGGAGGAAAAGTATAATTCATAAGCAAAACCCAAGTGCAGGAAAAAAAATTATTATATAGTTGACTCAACTTATCAAATAAAATCAGTAAAACATCTTACGAATAAGTAAAACCATATCCATTTAGAGATGTCAATTGTCAAGAAGGTAGTTACCCAGCAAGGCAGAGGAGAAAACACGGACTGCCAGGAGAAGACTTCTTAAACTTGCTATTAGGCGGGTAAACATCGAAAATTGGTCTCACTTCATTAAAGTGCAAGTTATTGAGCATTTCGGTAATGATAATGTCATGTCTTGGCCCATTACAACTTGTCCCATCAAGTTCAGATGCACCATTTTCAGCAATGGCATTAATTTTAGCACTCCTAGAAGTCCAAGGGATACCATGCCGGCCGACAATGTAACCAAGAGATTTTAAGTGGCGATAAATTTCAAAAGACTCCCAAGAGCATCCATATCCATCTGTACCTTTTGCAACCTTATCATATAAATCTTTTAAGGAAAGGTATGTATCATCACCATTCAAGACATGCAAAGCTCCAATTTCAGCCAAAAACCTACGAAACCAGCCTAAGATATTATACTACTACCACGATGAGCATATAATGCTTAAGTTGATGAAGGATGGAGGTGGGCTCGTAAATAGTGATGCCAACTGATCCCACTAAACAATAAAACATGCTTAAATACATTTATCTAATCCATATTGATTTGCGTGTCTTTTTATATTATAATTACGAGCCGTTGAAGGTTTCTATGAAGATAATCCAAAGAATTTAATCTTTACTAGTTCATTAGATATGAAATTACTAATTTCCGTTCACACTGAAATATAATCTTACAAATTTGGATGACTGCTAACTTTGCATTTTCATATCTATTATAATCACATCTTTACAAGGTATGAAAGCTTCGCACGAGAATCAGTTCCCAATCTCCAGGATGGGAGCTTTATGGTATTAGCAATTTAGATCATTAGAACTGGAGGCATCATCAAGGTAAGAAAATTTTATTTTGATACCAAGACTGACTAAAGAGCATTAGAAGTTCACAACATTCACCCCATAAACTACTGTTTCATTGCGAATAAAACCCCTAAATAACACCAACAATTTTAAAGTTACAATCACCATTTGATCATCTCATATCTCAATTCAGTAGCACATAAATTTTAAAGGTCCAACTTTGTACATATATAGTTTGACATATAATGCACCAAATTGAATCCAATAATATTTATCTTTATATTTCTATTTCTACCTAGTGGTTCATGAACAAGCGTGCAAAGGGAGAGATATGCACAAAAATGTAAATTTACGGCATTGCAAATAATAATGACAGGAGAGTTCGCATAACCTACAAAGCCTCTTCGATGGAGCTGTATATTTTGCCATCACGAACCATCCCAGTTGTGGTCCACATTTTACCCTTTCGCTCCACCACCTCAGCCATTCCCAATTCCTCAATCCACCGTGCCTTTGAGACATCTTTCCTTCACAAAAGAAAAAATATTTCCATTACAAAACAACACATCCATAAAAATAAAAAAATGTACAAAATGATTCCTCGCGTTTAACAATTATACCTGAATTGCAACTTGGGGATGTCACCAGAGGAATAGCAAAGTTCATCATCAACTAGGTCCTCCACATAACCCTCAGAATCACTATCACAATCATTTCTTCCTTCAGAAAATCTCAATCTCTCCTTCTCATCTTCTTCCATTGCTCCAATTTAATGCAATTCGGAATGACTATAAACAAAACCGACAGAAAAATTGAAACTTGAGTTAAAATTGCATGAACATTTTAAAGATAAGAGTACAATTGAACTAATACTCAGAAAAAGAGTTTCATCTTTGCAGAAACAACGTTTATCTAGTTGAGGTATTGAATCAAACACCTAGCATCCTATGTCGAAATTAAATCATTCAACACAATCAAATAGAGTGCAAAATCAACGGATAAAGCCTGTTTCTACACAAACAAATATGATATGATATTACCTTCCAAGTTTGTTAAAGAAGATGAGTCATCCTTGTAGAAATCACTGCAACACAAGATAAAATCGGTCCCTTTCCCCTCTCCGCAGTTAATAAAAATGAGCCATGCTTTTGGGCCAGGATCAAAGCCAGGCCCAGGCCAAGAATAATTGCCCAATAAAGATTGTTGTCAATTTGTACTTAGTCTGCACTATTAGCAGTTAAGACCCTGATTGTTCGAGTTAAATGTAAGAACAGTCACTGAACTTTGCACTACGTTATGGCTTACTCACCCAACTTCAAAAAGCTTCCCAATGACCACTGAACTTAGTTCCGTTGCACTCCATCAGTCATCGGATGGATTCCATCTCTAATTCTGTCTACATGGAAGACCAAAAAACTATATGGCCGTTAATTATGTCAAGATGTTAAACCAAATGCAAATGTGCAATTCCAACTCATGCAAACATACCTTAACAATTAAACTCAAAATCGCGTTTTTCTTTCTATAAATAACCCATTGCTCAATACCAGAAATTGATTCAGGAAATTTATCAGGTCAGCAAATTTATGGTTGTGAGGATGCCCATGAACCTCTTCTAACCCATTCTTCAAACTTTTACTGACCAAGTCCAATTCATTTTTCTTCCTGGGCATCCTCACAACCATGCCAATTCTTAATGCGATTAGATACTGAGGAATCCATCAGATTAGTGATAGGTGGAACGTGTCACGTGTCTAGTTTTGTTACATTCGAACAACTAGAAACCATGCGACCTTAACGTGCACAATTTCCGTCTCTTACTAGAAAACGTTTAGTCGGCCTTTCAACGCTCACAAATAATTTAACTAACTAGGCTAAATTACTAAAACTTTGAGTAGTGATTTGAAATAAGGAAAATATGGAAAACAAGTAAAATTGGAGAAAACTTTCTTTGTATAGAGATAACTTTAATCACATGAGAATCTTTACAAATGAGAATACATCTCTATTTATAGGTAAAAACATTACAAGTGGCCTTGGAATAAATGGCAAAGATTAATCTTCATCCAAGGGTTCTCATTGGATGCAAGTTGCATTAACCTCGTTAGATCATAAAGAAGCAATGTTGGAATTTGCTTCATTGTAAGTTGCATGTCTCTACAATTCATATGCAAGTGCATATGTCTCTTTCATAGTGGTCAAATTTGTCTTTGCTTCCTTTTTGGCATTTTATCTTGTACGTGGCATAAGTAACCAATTTGAACAAGTTGTCTACTTGTATCCCCAAAACATCCAACTGTGGCCCATGGTATTTTTCTTGCTGGAATAGCAGTATTCTGCTTTAGAAAATCGCACTGCAATGCTGGGAAACTGCCCATGTCATGCAGCTCGTGTGTTGTTGTGCTGCATGCGTCATGTCATGACTGCGGTCTGTGCCCTATCATGTTCTGACTGCATCTTGTGTGCTGCCTGCGTTGTGTGTCTGTGTCGCTGCTGTGTCGCAGTGCCTACATGTACACCCAAATTTCCTAGCAATGGCCTGAACATGTCACTGTGACCATAGACATCAGTCATCTCCCCACCAAATTAGGCAAAGCCCTCATCACCACGTACCGCTGAAGTTTAGAACGAATTAACCATAGGTCTACTTCATTTTCCCACTTAGTACCATAACATTCCCGTGCCGTGCTAGATCTCAAATCATTACCTTGCGATCTATAACAAACGACCCTAAATTCTGTGGTAACTAGCAAAGTTTTGAACGTAAAGTTTAAACATTTAACTCATGATCGTTCGATGTAAAATCTACCTGAGAATTGGTGAAGTGGCTATTTAACCTCATCATTTCTCTAAATGAACCAAACAAGACATTGACCCACGGAAAATAAATTACCCAGTAAAAATCGATCAATCCGAAAATTTCATTTGTGCTTCTCTTGCAAAGTATTGTGTAAAAAATTGGAAAATACATTTTTACCAAACAAACCGTCTCATTTTAAACTACATGGTCTTCTATGTTTTCAATTCTTTTCTTCGTGATCTTCTCTCTTCTTTAGCCTTCGGACTAGAATTGTTCCATGTATATTCGATAAAAAGTATAGTAGTGTTTTGCGATATGTAATTGTGACCTAAAATTGCAATACTGTTGTGTAAAAATTTGAAATATCGGGATATAGAGGAGAAAATGTAAAATGAAGGTAAAAAAAAATAACTACAAGAATTAACTTCCATCTTCTCAGGACCACCAAAATATGATCATTACTGGCACAGCCAAGCATTTTGTACAGTGTTCATACATATATATTGAACCCTCAAATACATGCAGCAGGCAATCACGAGATACTTTCACAAGCTTCGAGCAACCTTTTCGTACAAATCACGAGGCCAGTTTGCATTTAAATTGCTCGCGAGAAAGTTGGCAATCTGCAAAATAAGGAAGTTTCAGTTGGATTATGCAAACAGAAGTAGAGATCACAAAAATATCCAAATAAAACTCAATATACGAGTAAAAGTGAAAAATGAATGCACCACGAAAGATAAATTGATTTAGGCAAATTATCAGCATAAAAATTGAAACATACTTTAGCCCTCAAGGCACGAAGCGATCCATCTGTATCAGTGACATTGTCCAGACAATGAAGAGCAACTTTAAGGAGGTCAGGCACACAAGCCTGAACATTTGGCGACAAATTATTGAAGATATCAGTGGAAACATCTGATGCCCTTGGATCTAAAGGAAGAAACGGGAGTTTGGCGACTTCCCTCAACACATCTAATTGATTTCCTGTATTCGCCAGCTTGTGAATAGATAAGATGGCTTCGAGCTGTCTAAGCACAATTTGTTGCTCCATAACATTTGCTCTCTCTTGAGGACTGCATAATTGAATGACATGGCATCTTAGTCCATAATGTAATTAAGAAATGCAGAAAAATCATCAGAATAGAAAATTTTAGGAATTCAATGTGATATATTCTAGACAATCATAGATAACAACACTTCCGCATAAATCAGGTCAGACATTAACATATCAGAAAAAAAAAATTACATTTTCGAAACCTATCTCATTAGGCATCACCAAAGTGATCAATTTAAGCACAACATAATGTTCACGGTATTTCTGCAGGTTTCAAAAATATTACAGAAACAACAATTTTCAGATGAATCTCTAGGGACCCCCGCCCAATTTCTTCCTTGAGCATTCTCTAAAACTACTAAACCTCCTCACAATTATGAAATAGGCCGTTTGGAGCGAGCTATTACCACTGTTAAATTCGCTAACAACATTAACTCAAACCTTTAGTTTCATAACCAAACTACTTCCATGTGATTTACAAAGTTGGCTAATCGCACCCTTGTGTTTTTTTCAACGTTTGCTTTGGTTTTTTACCCCCACTGCAAGAGTCCGCTTAGCATTTTAATCAAAGTGGATTCATCAAGAGTTTAGTCAGCCGCATTTTCACAACCGTAAGATTTAGCAATATCAAAAGTTACTGGAGCCAACTAATATTTCAACAAAGAAAGTGATCAAGTCAGTGAAAAAGTACTATCTAGTAAATAAATTATAATTTAAAGGAAACAGATACAATATATATACATATTGAAAGAAACCTTATTTCAGGGTAATATTTGAATGTCTCCAAAATCTCATTTCCAGAGTGAATAAGCCCTGTGATCCGGCTTTCACCATCCAATCGACCACGTGACAGTGAACAAATGGCTTCAGCGAGGCACTTGTTTATTGTATCCAAAGCAGCAGAAAATGCCCCGATTCTTTTCTGAATTTCTATGGACTAAGGTTTTATGTTCAAGAATACAAAAGTAATCAGAAGGGTTAGTAAACTCAGAACAATAAACTTCTAATGATTTAATGTTGGCGAGAGGAAACATAAAGAAGTAATTATTAAAAATTAATACTATCAATAATATAAGTGTCAAATTTTGGAGAGCCATTACTTTGTCATACAAGCCGACATCCTGACAGTGCCGAGCAGCTTCAAGCAAAAACTGCTGTCTTGTGTTCCAATCAGTCAAAAATCTTCCCAAATGACCTTCTCCAGCACCTCTTGGGCCAAGTAAGAGATCAATGCCACCATCATGCAACAGAAGCTCTGCAAGGAGTTGTTTTAACATCAAGATCCTCTGCCTTTGCTGATCGACACTGCCTCTACCCATCCATGATAATTGTCCACCACCCACTGCTGCAGCAGCTTGTACATAATATTCAAGTGCCATTGACAGGTCATCAGAGCGCAGATAGACAGTTCCATACTGTCTAATTATACTAGATGCCTCTGCAGAAGCATCCATCACCCCTAGTTTTTGCCCTGAACTAGAGCCTTCAGAAAGGATCCCATGGTCTGCAAACACAATTGCCATATGGACACCATCAATGTTATATGCTTCACCTCCCATATCTTTGGACAGATAGAGAACTGCCGGAAGCAGCTGAATGCTTAAAAGCAAAATATATGGATACACCAGAGGGTCCTTTCCGTTCTTTGTATAATACGATGGCTCAAACTTATTCAAGTAAGCCTGCAAATCATCCAAGCTGTAGGGTGATATTCCATCATTTAGGACAACAGAAGAAGACGATCCACTTGAGCAGTCGCGTATGGCTGACAATTTAAACCACAAAAAATCCTCTATGGTATTAAAGATCGTAGGCAGTTCTCTAAGTATCCGGTCTATGTGTCGGCGAGAACCAGATATTATGGCATATAGGAGTAACTTTTTCTTGTCATATGAAGCTCTACCTACTCGGTCACCCATCCTTAACATTTTGTCACATTCTTCAGAAGCAGCAGCTGCGGTTTCTACTGATACCATACCTCCAGTAGTTATCCACTCATTGAGCTATCAAGATATGGAGATGATAGAATTAAGAAAAAGAAAAAGGGGTACAATCCTGAAGTAAGAAACTTAATCAGTGCATACCAGAGGAGCAAATTGCAGTGACACACGAGATGTCCGTGAAACCTCTCTTGCATCACTATGATACCCAGTTCTCAGGCAAAAGTATATCTGTTACCAAAAATGGGGGGAAAAGGTTTTTGAGACAAATCTTAACAAATAATTGAACCTGAATTTCTTCCAATTGGTCACAAAATTTTAACCTACAACGAAGATGCTTTCTAGAACAGCTTTTGTTTGGAATATTACTACTAAAGTAATGTATTGAAGCTAGTTTTTCTCTTCTATCTCTTGATCTTTTTAGTATAGTTAATTAACATGAGAAGATAAGACATCACATATCTAAGTTATGTTAAAGACATGTGGCTCTAAAACTTTTTAAAATCAAGTAATTCAACATGGTATTAGCAAAGGTCTTGGGCTCAAGTCATGTTGACACCCATTTATTTGAATTGTGAGCGTGCTTGGCTTCATGAGAAAAAAATTAACCATGCCTACAAGTGAGAAACTATGTTGACAATATTTAAATGATATAACGCGATCCTATCTAGCAGTTTAATCTTTTAGATCAAGTGTCATGTAGAAGATTCTGAAGCACTTCACAGTCAAACCATATATAAGAAACAGAAGTTTAATTAAATTGAAATGTAGTGATTGAAAATAGGACTTCCACACGTTTATAATTCAATCAAGACTAATGAAATACACTGATGTATGAGATTACGTTAATTTTTTAAGGCCTTGTCCAGGGTAGGCCTAAGAAACATCTATAGATTATATACAATCAGAAAAAAGTATCAAACCTGTTGCCAAGTGGTATCGACAGGAGGCTGTCGACGGGCATCACCTGCATCAAAGTCGAGAACACCATAATCCCTTAAACGAATCTGTAAAATACAAAATAGTAATGACAAATTAGCAATCTTTTTGCAACTTGCATATTTTCAGTAAATGCAGGAAATCTGACAAACCCGAAGGAAGGCACGGATTCTTTGCAGTTTTCCACCAGCCCCACCAAGAGCAGCCTACATTATCAGCACATAAACTTGATGAATGTGGCTTAAAAATACAGTGAAGTTCTTTCATTACAAAGTGCAGAAATAAGAGATGGATACGTTTGGGAAACATCCAAAACTACTTCAAAAGGCAAAAGGTCGCAAACATATTCCCTTTTTTACAGTCAATAAGTAAATAATCTAACAAGCCATATTACTATACACGTGAGCACCAAGTAGCTTGGCAGAAATAAAATTTTAAGAAGCAATTAGTAATAAGAGGAAAGATAAACAGTAAGAAATACACCTGTGCAGGATGACCATGAATAGTATCCATGACGTATTTTTCATGTCCCCATTCAAGGTGACGCCTTGCTCCCATCACTAAAGACATTTTCTTGGGAACATTCAATTGAGCATTTGAATCCTCGCCCATTAATGTCTGTCAGTCTTTCAATTTATCAGCAACAAAGTTATGTAACATTTTTTTATAAAGAGAGCTGCGACTCCTATGGAGAAAAGAAATGACTTCGCATCAAAAAATAAATTAGTGAAATAGTGGCACTATACCAAAATAAGATGCCATATCTTCTGCATGCTAACGGATTTTGCACCAGATGTGTCAATGTTCAGACTTTCGTATGCATGCTTGAAAGCTGAAGCAGGCTGCCAATAGTGGACAATCAGTTAATATGACATGAATCATGATTTACATGCGAATGAACCAAGTAGAACTAATAAGAAAAGGCATGCAGTACAGCCATAAATCAGACAAACTGCACAAGAATCTACTGAAAAAATATATAAAAATGAGGGAATATTTGGTGTAAAAGAAAATAGTAGAAGAGTCAAAACTTCTGGTAGGAAACACAGAACCACCAAAACCACACATCATATCAAGCTTGAAATCTTATAGTATTATTGATATGACTAATATTTAGTCTCGAGTAACATCAGGCATTGAGCTCTTACTTTAAAGGGTAACCCATGCTCTCTTGCACTGTTAAGATTCTTCACAACTTCAGCATATGCTGCTGCTTTGCTCTCAAGAATGGATTTATTAGCCAAAGGTGCAAGCACCATGCCAGATGGACCAGATGAAACCTGAGGACTAGAAGTTGTTGGAACTATTTGGCCCTGGCGAATAATCCCACTGCTCGATTCGCTGATGTTTGTTCGAGGTAATGTCGATATTCGGCATAGGCTCTGTAGGAAGTCCCGTTTTTCCTTTTGCCAATCTTCCTGAGAAAATCAGTTTAACATGGAAACAAGAGTTAAGTCACAACACACATCTTCAGCATCAGATAGTTTAGTGAACATTCTAGAGCAAAATCAATAATGACCATAGTAGTAAACATCAAAATTCAGGGCATGTTTCATAGCTAGAAATGTCTTTCTAACTTTCCTTTTCGTAGTTCTTGGTGGTACATATAAGAGGGGGAGAAAGCCCATTCCTCACCATGGTCTTTCCAGTAAAGCCCTGGAGATATGAATCCTCTTTTGAGTCAAGCAATACCCTTTAGAGGACAACCTAGAAACTAACAATCCCACAATCCCCACCACAAAAAATAAAAAATAAAAAACTTAAAAGGTAAAAAGGATTAACCTCTGCCTTAGCCTTAGCCTCAGCCACAACCACCACCCACCTCAACCCACCCCAAAATCCACTCTCCGCCTCAGATCAGTGTCTGCAACCTCTCCAACTTATCCACTCTTGCAGTCAGCCAAACATCAGAACACATTCTCCACCATTTTGTTGTTCCATCACACCAGAACGTCACCAGCTTGCTAGGTGCCCCAGTTGGGAGAGTAAAATAAAGCAACAGATGGTCTTTAATGCAAAGAGACAATGTTGAATCAGTTACCGAATCCTAAATAGGTAGTCTAACATCTTGGTGATTAGTTTACTAAATATCAGATTTGGTGGATTTGTACTTTTGACTGTTCTGTTGCTGTATTTCGAGTTCAATGATCCATTGCCAATAATTAAGATTGGAGATTGGTGGATTGTAAGGGGCGAGGAGAAACTGGCAGTTGATCTTTTTCCTTTCTCTGTCTAAAGCTAAATAAAAGAGCATTGGACCCACCAATCCTGGTGGAACCCCTTCCACGTGGCACGGCCTTTCATTACATGTCTTCCAACGAACAAACAGGCGTAACATGCGGAGAGCATGCAAGTATAAAAGCTATTAATAATGAGGCACACTAACCTCCAAAACGGACATCATATAATCATCAAAACTTCTGAGGTTATCCTTCTGAGCTTCCTGAACAGCTGAGATCATTGCCATTTCATGGACCTGGGTTGCATCAATTATAATATGACTTGACAAAGCAAATTTATACAGACCTTCCCAATTTTACCACAAGTGTGTCATGGGGTAATTTATGAGAGTATTTTCAAATTACAAGGTATATTAAGAAAAAAGTGAAATACCTGCTGCAGATACTCTTCAACGGTTGTTGCCTCAGCGGGAAAAACGTCTTCATACGTTGTCTTTTAGATGAAAATGACAACAAATGGAAGGAATAAATGAAAAAAATATATTTTTAACAATAGCAATCATTAATATCATATTAGAGAGAGAGAGAGAAAGAAAAAAGGAAAATTATGGAATAATTAAAAGAGTGAGAACAAAGTAGACTCCAAATTTCATTTTTAAAATATATGATACTGCAAACCAAACGTGCCTCAAATGCTCCTATTACACTTGTAGACTCTAAAGGCCGAGATGTAACTATAAGAATAGCTACTCATTTTTTCTTTTGCCTTACCGAATGCCAGATTTGATTTCCAATCATTTAGAATTGACCTACCCTAGAGATATTAAGTCTAGACGAAATCAGCAAAAAATTCACATAACTTGGAAGTGAGACTTCAGTAATACCATTATTGAAGTATCTCCAACAATGCTCTTTACATTAAAGAGCAACTTGAAGAATATTTTGGAAAAAAAAAAAAATGAACGAAGAGTAAAAGTTTTTATACAATTCAATGACACTCATTATATTTAATATTTATATTGATTTTTTCAAATGAGAAATTATGACTCAACATTTTCTATCATTTCTTTTGTCTAGCTTCCCTCATTTTTATTTTATCATTTCCTCTCTATTTTGAGGTGTATGGGAAATTGCAAAATAGTAAGGGTGTGTTTGATTCGGTATATTTTCCCTGGAAGTAGGAAAATATTTTCCTACTTCTACTTTTTGACTGTTTGATAGGCTAAATTTTTCCACGGAAAATGTTTTCCTCCCTTTTCCTAGGTACAACCCTTTGATGCACACAAGGTGGAAAACGTTTTCTCACCTAATAGGTGAGAAAATATTTTCCAACTTTTT
>CAIGRL010188630.1:0-11549 GCA_903798325.1 Fraxinus xanthoxyloides | reverse complement strand
ATGTCACACTACATTTTAATTGCAGTCAATATTCTCAATCTTTACTGATTGTAACAATTATTTTCTTAATTTTTTTATATCGAATTCTTATTTTCAATATTTCATTAATTAATGCATTTCATCCTTAATGGTAATTTCCATCAACATATTCTTTTTGTGTGTCTTGAAATGAGAGAATAATATTTTGTATTTATAGTTATACTCCCTCCCAACAAATTTTTTGGACAAAAATCGTTATAAAAAATAACAATTAATGAAAGGTGGGAACCAAAACTTCGTTGAAAAAAAAAGTTAACAATATAGATATTACAATAAACAAAGATTAAAAATTTTAAATTCAATTAAGTTATAGTACAGTCAATAAAAACCATGGTTCTAATATAATTACTCTTTTATAATAGCTCGAATTGAATTGAAGTTGCATCCCAAAATGGCATGCAAATCCAAAGCTGGAAACTTGTTCAGACAATGCAGAATTAAACACCAAAATACAAATCGACTGTTCCACACGAGGAAAAAGAGGATTCGTACGAAATGATTATCAAAACAAGAATTCAATTATAAACTTATATTTTCAAACTCGATTTTCACTATAATTGACTTTGTCTGAGATGAAAAATACATGAGCAAGCAATGAATCACTGTCTCTATAGCTTGACCAAGGAGGGAAAAAAAATACAGATCAAATATCAGCACTCTGGGAAAAGAATTATGTACTATCAGTATATAATCTACACAAAACAAGGTACAATTCAGACGAAAGTATCCCAACAAAACCTAAAAGAATTTTTACTTCAGTCTCCTTGTTTGCTACAGTTGGTCTGATGTTATTAATAACAGAATGTCGAGTTTAGGGTTCATCCTCTTTCGAAATTTCTAATTGGCGAGGCAATAGATTGAGAAAACTTCCTTGAGCACAATTTGAATCTTCATCTGTTACATGCGAAACAAGGATAAACGTAACAACCTCATTTTCCGTAAACTCATTTTCAACCACACATTTCACATAACCTACAACTTTTATAACTTTTCAACCACACATTTCATCAATTTTTATCAAAATCTGATTTTTAACAAAACCGAACCGGGGGCACATATCCTCATATTTCTTTCAGTTGCTTTAATGACAGGATCTCACAGTATCTCAAGGAAGAAATACAACAGTGGGTTAAAAGAGGGACGGAATTTAGTAATTCTACTCCCCCTGTAGTTTTATTTCATAAACAAATTATATTCAGCAAGTTAAATTTTTGAAGCTAGTAATCTACAAAGTGCATTAGGAGATTGTTACAGATTTTCAATGTTTGATTGGAATAAACAACAAAGCTAATGGCATTAATGACATTTTTCTCCACAATATTCGGTTTCTAAATACACCTCTACTTTGTGTTTGCACCCACAAACACAAAATTTGATATAAGTGATTTTATTCCTTAATGAAAATTGAAATTTTATTTTTACCCCCCACTTCTATCCCTCAAATCCCACCACGACTTCCCTCTGCCATCCTCACCTCCTCCAAACCCCCACCGCTGCACCTTCTGCTGCAAAGGTCCTCAACAAAAGTGACAGGTGAGGGGGTGGAGTTGGGAGGTAGATGGAATTTAGTAAATTTGGGGATATTTATGAAATGTAGGGATGTAGAGGGGAATGTTGTAATAATTTAAATTGGAGAAAAAGGTTTGAACCGAAGCTCCATAAAATGTCATAGCCGAATCGAATACTCGACAAAATTATGTGTAGGAGATAACTTCAGTGGACTACAAAAACTCCTAGAACGAATAAAAATATATATTTGTGCTAGGAAGACTGACCAAACGAAAAATAAAGAATTGTTTATAATTGGTTTAGATAATAAATAGATAGAAATGTGTTGTGGATAAATGGGTAGGAGCAACAATTGGCACTATATTTACCCTATATGAACTTAGAGCGTTGTTAATTTTTTTGCCAATAGAATGTAAGATTATCAACCAAATTGTCTGAAAGATGGGGGATCTAAATAATACTAAAGTACATGAAATTTCTCAAACAAATATGCCCTTGGTCGTCCTCATCATGCAATACAAGATCTCTTTTTCTACTCGTACTTAAGTGGCTCTGTTAGTGTCAGCAAGTAGTTAAGATACTATATTCCCCCACCCTCATAAATGTCTCGGAAAAGAAAAAGAACTACTAGTTGCAAGTTAAGGTCATAGTGTAAGGCTCACAACGACAATGCACAACCACATCAGAATAGAGACAAGCAGAAATATGCAAGCGTACAAACAGAAAGGAAAAGAGAATCATACTGAAGAGGGACTTCACGGTAGGTCTCTTGGGTTTGGTGCTTTTCTTCTTCAGCTCAGCTACAAAGAAAAAAGAGAGGTAATTAGAAACCAGGTGAAAAATTGGAAAATGCTGAATTGTAATATAAAAGAGGTACAATTTGCAACAAAAAGAAAAGAATAATTGATATACGTGCAATTAAAAGAAACATATATAATAAGATCTCCTAATGGCGCATGATATGAAAATCTACAGATGCACATTTTGATCTAAAGAAAGTATGAGTTACCGATCCCAGGAACTTCATGGTCATTTACAATTTCAAAGTTCTTGTATGTGTAACCCATGAAGTTGACATCCTTAGATGAAAGCATCTGCAGCCAGAAAACAAACCGTAAGCATATATCATGGACACATTTGATAATAAAAAATATGCTTCAGAAATAGAAGAAAAGTATTTTCCACGTCAAAGAAATCACAGTAGCTATAAATTCTAATTCCAGAATCGTATACAAACCTTTCTCCAGGGGCCAGATCTTGTAGTAATTGGAATTTGATTGTCTAACTGAGAAAACATAAGAAGAATGAGAAAAGGAATAAAATACCAATTTTGCAAAAGTTAGAATGGGTGAAACCGTATTATTGAGGAGAAAACCTCTTCAAACTTTTCAAAATTTTGCGTGTCCAGCTCATCATTAACTTCTGGAATAAAAGCAGCTTTCATCTGATATAACTTGTCCCATTCTACGCCTTCAAACCACAGGTGAGCCTGAAAAGATAACAATGCCACAGGTAATTACATCAGTTCACCAGACTATCAATTATTAAGAAGATTCCCATTGAAACATATTGCAGATACCTTAATTTCATCAGAGCCCCTTGTTCCAAGCCTTTGCTCAACATTACATAAGAGTTTACAGATGAGATCCTTTGCTTCTGGGGATAGCTTTGCCTCTTCAGGAAATTTTAAATGAGTTCTCCAGTTCACTATCTGCACCAAAATAAATGAGCAAATCAAAACAGATATTGGATAAAGAAGCGATACTCAAGCTATTGACATCAATATCACAATGCTAACAAAGAAGCTAGAACATGCACTGTAGCATCTTTTTCTCCCCAGTCAACGCCAGAAAATCACTAACACATTACAATGTCATAAAAATATCAAGATTTTGATTGCAATTTTACATTTTTTACCTTTTGCTTCACCCACACACATATCGACCTGGAAAATTAAAAACTATTATCTGATTGAAAGTCGAAACTATTCAAATCGGGTAGAAGCCTTATCCAGCATTATCTACTGCTATCTTTTGTTAAATCGTAAGATTGTTCTAGTACCTAGGCTAAAAATGGGAAGAACGTTGACAATCTATCAAATGGATTTTAAAAAATGGAAAATGTCGAAGTAAGGATTTAACTTTGATCATTAATGTGATAATTATGAAAGCTTATAAGACAAATTATTAGCCGGAAAGCAGACGGTGACACAAAGTTTATTCAACAACAATATCTTAGGAATTAATTAGGAATATCAACCAAAAGCGCCAAAGCAAACTAGTATATATTCTAGGACACAAGCTAATAATAGAGTTAGCAATATAAAGGAGATTTTGGTTTCACAGTCTCCCACTTCATTTAAAGGAATTTTACATAACCAGCTTGAATCCTGATAATATAAAAGTGCATAATGGAAACAACTATATAATTCTAAAAAAACATAATAATAAAATAACTTTTTAGAAATGGTAAAGAGAAGCATATTTCATACATAATAGTATGACATGAAACCCATTACTAATATTATAATGTAAAACAGAATCTTTCTTCAATGTCAAGGAAAACTATGACATGAAACCCCGTTATTACCTTCCTACAAGTAGACATAGGCTCATCTGAATAGAAAGGTGGATACCCCACAAGCATTTCATACATGATAGCCCCAAGAGACCACCTGTAGAGATAAAACAGTCAACACAATCTCGTTAGATGGGACAAAACAAGTTTCCTTTCCAGTTCAATATAAGAAACGCTTTACATGGACAAACACAAACCAATCACATTCCATTCCGTATCCTTTTTTCAGCAGAACTTCAGGAGCGATATAATCAGGCGTACCAACAGTCGAATAGGCCTACAGCATTAAAACAGAAAAGCGATTTTCAAAACAGATTTTATCAGTCCTTGTACCCCCAGCATTTGAGAAATTCCAAGATATCTACTTATCTCTGGAATGCTTGGATTTTTTTGAAACTCCATGGACATGGAGGGAGATGGATTATAGATCCTTGATACTTATGCAAGTTAACAGCTTATCCAAGATAGAATAGTTGAAATCACAGTACAAATTACATTTCACGATGTAGAGGAGACACGCTACATTTTAGAAACTAAAGGAGAACCTTAGGGCAATCCACTGACATAATCCGCAGTAACAAACACATAAAAACTAAGGCTAATAATGAAACATGCTCCTAAGGAACTAATATACTCTAACAACTGGACACTTGGATTGAACCCCACTCCCAGAATTCAAGAAGAATACATGTCAAATAACAAATGAAGATAGAGGAAGATGATGAGAAACGAAAGAGACCAATGACTGCATTTTTGTACACCTCTAATAGTGAGGTTCACGCCTTTTCTACACTAGGATTGCTCTTCTATTCATATTTTATTATTGTCATTTATTTTTTTTTGGGGGGGAGGAAGGAAAGGCGACACAAGTGATGGGATTGATAGTCATGTCATTATGAAAGGATTGTTCTCCTATTTTATTATAGCTTTTTTTATGAGGAAAAAGAAAGGCGGCTTCCCAGGAAAGGGAATGACAGTCGTGTAGTTGGAAAGCTTACAAGCATCCTCCTGTTCCTCTGCCAATGCTGCAGTTGTTCTTGTTGTGTACGCTTAGGTGCTGCAGAACGGCCATCACTTTGTAGAGCCCCACTGTAGTTATTTCCTACCGAGAAATCCTTTTCTTGAATATTTCTGCAGTCCAACGGTTTACATAATCCAAAATCTGACAATTTCATGTGTCCATTTCTATCAAGAAGCAAGTTATCAGGCTTGATATCTCTGCAAAATTACGAAGAAAGACCACCTGATATAAAACCAGAAAACCATGACAAGATGGCCAAATTGCTCCCATAGAGGATTAATATCGACCTATGAATGTAATTATGTTTGTGGATAGACTCAATGGCAAGTACTGTTTCTCCAACGTAAAACCTGGCCTCCTCCTCAGTTAATATATCCTTGCGCATAAGCAAAGTCATCATATCCCCACCAGGGAGATATTCCATTATAAGATAAAGATACTCCTCGTCTTGGAAAGAACAATAAAGTTTGACAATACAATTGCTGTCAACTTCTGCAAGCAGATTCCTTTCTGCCTTGACATGTTCAACCTGGACAAACATACAAAGGGAATAGTAGGAGCAAGCACGAGTGCACAACAATTACAAACTTTAATATTATGTCTGCAAGATATATCAACACCTGGCCTCTGCGAAGCATCTCTGACTTCTTAAGCTTTTTCATGGCATATATGTGACCAGTTGACTTCTCCTGACATACTCTAACCTATACCACATGAAGGAATTCAAGTCAATGAATGCTAAGTGGAAACTTCTGTAAAGAGTATAAAAACTGCATTTACAAAATAAGATATTTTCTCCCACTGGTTAAAGAGACAACAAGAAGTAACAGCAATTCCTGAAACAAATAAAAGCAGATGTGATACATCTTTTCAGCATATACTCAAGTTCCGAAGGATGGAATTTCACCTCAGGTATGAAATCAGTTCACCAATAATAATGAAAACATCAAGGAACAAGATTGTTCAGCATTCTTTCTATTAAATCCTCTACCTTGTATAGTGCGAAGATCCAATAATATCAAGAGAAAGAAGGCAACATATATTTTTATCTCTAGAAATTTGCAATTAACTTTTCAGCATTTGTGGAAAAGGCCAAAAAGGCATATTGGAATCCAAGCTTTCCTTTATGCACAAGATTCTAGGGAAAAAATAAGCACTGTCCTGATTAATGAAATGAAGCCAACTGAGCATTTTACGCAAATGCATAGATTCAGAATCACAACACCCTGGCATAAGTTTTACTAATTATACATTGTTTCTTGCTTGATTCTTTGCAAATGGGGAAAGGCTGAAGGGAGTAGATCAGAGGGGGAAAATATATTGACAGATAGAAAGACAAATGTGTACCCACATGCATGTAAAGGGGGAGAGGGAGAGAGAGAGAGAAAGAGACAGACAGACAGACAGACAGAGAGAGACCTCCCCGAATGCACCCTTTCCTATCATTGTTAATGGCTCAAAATCATCAGCACCCATTTTATGCCTCTGAAGGCGCATATATTCTGTTTCTTTTATTTCCAGGTACTTCAATATATTGTTTTGTTCTTCCTCAGAGACCTCAGCATCAGCCAATTTCTTTTCAAGCAAACAACGCCTGCATGAAATAAACACCTCATCATTCTAATTATGTGACCATTCTTTCTATCCATATACCTGATGCATATGGTAAGAACCCAAAGCCACATGACCAATGGTCTAATAAGCATTATAATATTTTTCCATTCTGAGTGTATCCAACACGGATGACTCTTATGGACATGGTTCATTCACTATAAATAGCAGGATTTCCTAAAAACATATAGTTTTGACCCTCGACATGTCTTGGGCACCATTATTTATAACTCAATATCAACAACAAAAACACTATTTAAATTGCACTTTGAGGTTGAGAAACAAATTGAGGGCATTGGTAGCAGATGATATGCTTGAAACCGTTAATTTACACGGTAATGCTGAATTGAAAAAAATTTTAAAGGTCAATCACCTTAGTGGTTGAATTTGCATTATTAGTTCCCTGCATTTATTTCGTATTTAAGATAATCTCTGCATGTGTTGTATTCAGCACTTATTTGGTCCCCATTATTTCTAAAATATATTTTTCTCTCTTATTTTCAACCACACATTCTTCATCAAAATATTATTCCAAAATGCATTTTGGGCAAAAAATGGGGCTCTAACGAGCGCTTAATATATTATATTAGCATTAACTAATGGCAGTTGATGTCGACCAAGCTCACCGCTATGAAGAGACACATAAACACAAGAAGCAGCATAGAATTCCTTCACAGCAACAATTAATCAAGGCATACATGCATGTCCCACTACTCTCACTTCCTCCAACTCTTTCTCGCTCTCTTAACCAATGTAGCTTAACCTCCAAAGACAAGTTCTTCAATTCCTTGATCTCCCCTATCTGATGTATTCACTCCTTAAAGTTTCACAAAAAATGTTTTAGCATCACACTTGGCAAAAAATCAAAGAAATTTTTTTGTTAAACTCCACAAATAAATAAGTCCTGTAAACATATACATTCCCACAAAATGTCTAATTTCAAATCATCTTCCACATATTGTTTTCATCTAAATGATTATTTTTAACTTCCTTCCCAGCAACAAATAAGAAGAACCAGGGGTTTTTTTTAAAGCATAATAAACACAATATTTAGCGGTATTCACAACTTCAGAAGTACAAATTAGCAAGATGTTAGTGTAGAGCCAACATTGAGACAACATTAAGTTAACACAACTAAAATAAAAGATATTAAAATGTTGTCACGGGTGTTTAGATAAATGTGAAGTTATTAAGGTAGTAGTTGCCAGCAATGCTCTATGAGCATGCATAACAAGTCATCAAGGACATAAGTGTGAATATAGATACGTTGGGCAGTGCACTTATGCTATAGTGTACAAATTAATGATAGAATTATACTGGCTTTATTCGGTATATTTCTTCAAGCCAATGGTGACCCTTGCAAATACAAAGTAATAACTAAATGATGCAATGCTTCAAACTCAGTAATTACCTGATTGAAATAGTAATATATAATAATAACGAGTGACGAGCTATTATATAGGATACATCATCGACAAATGAGAACTGAGAATCAGCAGAAGCAAGAACAACTACCATTTAATTAATCACCTTCAAAACTATTATATAGGAGATGTTATCATGAAATGAGGACTGTGCAACAACAGTGGCAAGACCAACTACCGTTTAATCCCTTTCATATCCATTATATAGGAGATGTTATCACAAAATGAGGAATTTGAAACAGCAATGGCAAGACCATCGAACATTTATTTAATACCTTTCAAAACAATATACTTGCATCCGGTAAAAAAGATAACGATAAGCATGCCAACTAGCACATGATCTGTGGTAGATGTTCTTTTGCATGCGCCCATAGAGTTGCTTATTTTGTGAATTTTTCAAAACGTCGACGAAAATATAAAATAATATAGACACAGGCTTGAACATCGGCATAAACTTAAGCAAGAATTACTCTTATCATTTGGGTCATTACCTCTCCCTCCGTTCTTGAAGGCTCCTCATCTGCTCCTTGTAATGTTTCTCTATATACTGCTTCGCAGCCTCGACTTTCTGCTTAGTCGCATTTGAAGGTGCTTCCTCATTCACTGGCATTTTTGACCCTTCCTTCCTGTTAGTTGTGGGTTCCTCCTTCTTGCTCGGAGGCTTGGGTTTCTTATTGGAAAGGAATTTTTTGAACCAACGCCTAGCAGTCTCCATTTACCTCGGCCCTTTTTTCTCGCCAAAGCTAAAAAAAACAACTACCTGCTACAAATCCGCGCTCTTAAATAAATCTATCTTCAGACAGAAAGCACAAGTACATCATTTGCAGAATCAAATCATTCAAGACGCTGAAAAGAGACGAAATCATTATCTCTATATTAAATACAAACAAAACATAGTCAATCAATACAGGACAACGGTCTTTTTAGAAGTTATCAAACTTTGTTAGGTAGCCAACTAGAGGACAATTCTATATCACAGCTTACAAATTTTCATTCCTGACTGATTTTCCTATTCAATTTTCAAATGCGCTTTTCAATGAAGCACTATGTATTTCTAATCTCAAATCAAACTTATTCACAAAATTATTTCTACCTCGCCCCATAAAAGAAAAGAAGATCAAAGAATACGATATTTTATAAGTAGACAAACGTATAGTACGCCAAGAAACAAGAAACAATTACGTGAAACGATAATAGTTCTGCATTCTCGAAAGGCAAAAGATATCAACTAAACTGCCAATGAAGTATTAATATTACACATATTAACCGTCATAAACTACCTCCCCGAAAAAAGAAGAATGCCCCCCCATCAAAAGTAAACCAAAATTCAATAATTAAAAATAGATAAATAAAGAACCCTTGAGATAAACAATAAAATGTAACTCGCTTAACAGCGTAATTCAACACATCGAAACCGTTCCGTTAGAACCTTTTTCCAGTAAAAACAAAACAATTCAAGAATCCCTAATGTCTGTTAACCGTTATTACTCCAATCAAATCCAAAAAGGAAAATGCAGAGATAGAGAGAGTGTTCGTACCGATGAAATCCAATTTCACATATGGAATTGAATAGAATAGCTAGTGTATGCAGTAACATAGGGTGCCAATAACAGCACGGTGAATTTTGAAAACCCTATAGTTGAAGAGAAAGACTACTTTCACGTCCACTTTATCTTGTGAAAGCATCATTCGCCATTATTGGAACCCAGAGAGAGAGGGATTTCTCTTTCATTTGCTTTATTTAGCAATGGAAAATCTTTTCCAAATTAAGAATTCAATAGTTAGTTATGTTATATATATATATACTAGTACATGGCTTTCAAGTGCTCTGACCATAACACGCACAATGCACAAGAAGTCAAAATTCAAAAATTCTAATTTGATGGATTGTGTACCTCTAGTTCTTCTATTGCAAATCCAATCGAAGATATACATAGCGACGAATGTAGATACTCCTTTCTTACGAGTAGCGGGGACAATATGAACGGTGATAATAGCATGTATTTGCTAATTATGGTTGCACGATATTTATTTAATTTTACAATTAATCCGATGCAAGAAGTTCTCGGGATCGAATTTCTTCCCTTTCTTGAACACTTTACGATATTGGAAAGACATCGAGTTTACTTATTCACATAATTTACTTATTAATAGGTTAGATTAAGTCATTATAATATCACATTCATAGCATCTTCTTTTTAATCGATAGTTGTTAATTTTATTCGGTCAAAGGTTAGTAGAGTTGATCGTGCTTTGAAAACATGTGTAGTAATACTCTTGATAATGTTGTATTCTTTAACTATCGAAATACGAGTGATATTGCAATTTCATAATGTTTAATTAGAACCGATTTTTGTAACTTGGCTTCTAAGAACAATGTATCGTTGCCTTGCAAGCTACATGGGCTCCCGGGGAGATGTCGAATTCTACTATCTCAACTAGACATTTTTTTACTTATGATATGTGAATCTTATTTTAACAAAGTAATAATTAATTCCAATATTTAGTCGATGTGTGACAACAACAAAATCTAATTGACATACGTAAGTTGAGTAAACGTAACAGGTAAATCATCTTAGTTTAACCTAGCAAGAACTAGACATGGACGACTCATCTACCACGTTAGCAAACGTTCTCATATTATTACAATAATTATGTATGACTTATAAAAAATAAAAAGTTACAAACAATTAAATCAATTTTAACATCCAATCTTTTTACATCTTTTTACATTAAAAAAAGTATCATAATAATAATAAAAAAAATGGATTAAAAGTCTGTATTCCATCAGTTAATAACATTTTACTCGTGTTCAAGTTTTCGTGATAAATCAACGAAAAGAAAGAAAATTTGAAGTGAAGAAAAAATGTTGAAACTTATTTATAATTTTACTTCTATTCCCTCCAATACAATATTGCGTAATCAAACATAAAATTGGATTGTAAACATATTTTTGATCTTTGCATATTTGAATCCAACGTTCAACTTCCATAGCGATAGAGGTCCTGGAAGATTTTTCACACAATTGTCACCCAATGTCAAGTACAAAACATTTATTCTCAACATAAATGTAGCGTCAACTCGACTTGTACATGTATCAATTGAAAATATGAAAATGGATAAGATTTTGTAGCAAAATGGCCCCACAAATGAGGCAACTTGAGTTCCCCTCAAATTAAAGGAATAATGGGGACCATAATTAAGCCAAGTTGGGGTGGTCAATACAAAAGGAAAAGGTTTCCATATGGAAACTAGCTTTTGAATTTCAATTTGTCCCTAATAAAACTTGCAACGATTGTGACATATTTGATATAGTGCATTAAATAACGTAAGAAAAGTTTAAAATTATGAAAAAATAAAAAAAATAA
>CAIGRL010188626.1:0-11609 GCA_903798325.1 Fraxinus xanthoxyloides | reverse complement strand
AATTGCACAAAATCAGAATTTTCAAGATTCAGTTTCAAATTTCAAATATAAGGTTTCACTTTTCAAAAATCAAATATTTCATCCCAAACCCTAATCAATTTTATCCCCAACCGACAAACCCAAGAATTTCCCTCATCCTCATTTTCTCTTCTCTCCGTCTCCTCTCTTCTCTACTGTCTTCTTACTCTCTCCTCTCCTCTCCTATCTTCTCACTTTCTATTCCTCTTCACTGGTAGAAGCGGCATCTGGTGGCGAACTGAGTGCCGTCGTGCGCAGTGAGATCGTCGAACGCCGCTATCGCTCGAACTGTGGTGCACAGTAGCGCTCAGTGGCTTAGATCGCCATCGTGGCTTCTTCTTTTGGCAGTGAGTGGTGGTGGTGGGTTTGGTGTTGATGTTTGTGTTTGTGTTGGCGGTGGCAGTGGCTGTGTCTGTGCCTGTACCTGTAGCAGCTACGACGTTTATATACGGTGTTGCTTGTAACTGATTAATTGGTGGTGGCAACTGTGATGGAGATGGTGGTGGCAGTGGATGTGGATTGGTGGTGATTACGATGACTGTTGGTGGTAGTTATAGTGGCGACGATATCAGCGATGATGGTAGGTTTGGGGATTTTTTGGCTGATTGTGTGGTGTGGTGTGGTTTGGTGGAGATGGTGGTCACGATGATGATAAGTGTAGATGGTGGTTGTGTTGGTCGCGTTGACGGTAATGGATTTGAGGAGATGGTGGAGATGGCGGTGGTACAGACGGCATTGGTGGTTGTGCTACTGTTGGCAGATGTGGTGATCACAAATTGTTTTGTTAATTGTGACCAATACATTGGTTGATTTGTGATCAATAAATAATATGCGACCGATTGTGACCAATAAATTAGTTGTGTGTGACCAATAAACAATATGTGAGTACTTAAAAAGATAAATTGTGACAAAAAAATAATGTATGACTTAAAAATTGTTAATATTATTTGATAATTTGTGACTGTATGATAAATTGTGAATTATAATACTTATGATTTGTGACCGATAAATAAATTGTGATATATAATTTTTTTATTTGTGATCGATGAACAAATTGTGACATATAAGATTTTTGAATTGTTACAAATGAATAATATGTGACTTATTAATTTGATAGTTTTGTGACGTATAAATTTCGAATTGTGATCAATGAACAAATTGTAACCTATAAATTTTTTGAATTGTGACATATAAAAATTGTGTTTTGTAATCAATTAATAATATATGACCAAATATTTTGAATTTGTGACTAAATTATATGGAATTGTGACATTAATATATATAATTAATAAAATATATGTTTAATTAATTAATTTATAAATAAATTTTGAAAAGTTTGAGATTTAAAATTTTAAACAGTGATCTCTTAAATTTAAAATTAGTTAAACTTAACCTCTTAGTTATGAAATATTCTCGGAACAAAACCTAAAATTAGCCCAATGATGAAAACTCGAAAAAATGTGAATATTTTTTTGGTGAATTTCATTCGTGGTATCCATATTTTCACTCTAATTCATTGAGGTAAACGTGCTTCAATTATGTTCAAACGGATAATTATACTTCAATTTAATTTCATAGGTTAACTTTGTCTAATTCTGTTACTTGAACAGAAGGAAATCAATGATATAATAATCAATAAATGATTCACGTCATTTACTTCAATAAAGTTGTACTTATTTCGTGTCAACAACTTATGTATCATAACCATTATATATTAGCTGTTACATCATCAATTGTCATTAGTGAAATTGGAAAAAAAAATCCCCTTAATCGAAATAATTAAAGTTTAGTTAATTGATTGAACAAAATCGAAGCATAGTTACCTAAAATGAAAGTTATACTCATCTGCCTATTTTTTCAATGTCATCTTAAGAAATTAGTAAATTACGGCAAAAGACTGCACCTTTCCAAGTAAAGTTGAGCACGAGTCCAGGGTAACAATATGGTACAATTAAAATCGATGAATAAAAACGCAGAATAAAATTAATTAAACGTAACAAAATCACACAACCCGCGACAAAGACACAACCATTTACCAATAAATAAATCTATAAGAAACAATTTTTTTTTTTCAATCCAAACAAATGCTATCGAACCACCAGAAGTAAAATGCACCCACGTTAATAAACCATTAAGACAATGAGCTTTAACTCACATTCGTATGGAGTTTGAATAGAAAAATCTTCCCAAGCATTTGTAATTCTGGAATCAAATAATCTGAAGAAAAAAAAAGATCAAAAGTTGCAAAAAATAAAAATAAAAAATATAGGAATTTAAAAAATAAACGATTACCATAGAAAGTTACTTTAATATTTAGAAGACATCCGGTAGAAATTAGAATCTAGATGCTGACATCCAAAATAAACGATACATAAAGTTAGGTTTAAGCATTCTTTTCAACAGTGAGAATAAATAGCACATGATGTTCCCAAAAATATGTCATGACCCGAGCACATACACCCGAGAAGTAATGTTGCTCATTCCACCAATTTTCGTCAAATCTCCTCGGGCATGGTACCTCGGTTACGTGTCTCCTCGGGCACATGATGGAACACCCTCCACCATGTAGGCCTCGTCGGGATATTTCCTTGGGAAATAACTTGGGGTCTTCTCGAGGTTATGTCTTGACCTTGCACCTAACAAAACTTGATCCATTAGGACTCTCTCATAAGATAAGGTTTATCCAATTCTAAGGAGGTTGAGTCCTGCTATAACTATTCCATCTTTTCCAAATAAAACTCTATCATTGGAATTTCATTTTTATCCAAACACATTAATGGTACAATATCAATCAAGTTGCAACTCCTAAGTAGGGTAGGGCTCTTAGGGGTTTGAATAACTTTATCCTATTAGGAGAGGACTACCTACACCTATAAATACAGCACCTCAACTCATTATTCAGGTATGATTTTACATAATTTTCAGCATATAGCATTTTGCATAAATTCTCTCTCTAACATAAGCATAGGAGAGACGACGAGAACATACCTCGTCGCCTTTGTTTCAGGTATTGGAAGATTCTGTTAGTGCTCATCCTCAATTCTCAAGCTCGAAAAATAAACAAGTACTATTTTTGGTAGCATCATTGAAGCCGTCTATGGGAGCTGCTACCAAAAGTCATGGTTAATACGCGTTCATTATTCCAACAAGCTCATCCGGTCCTAACCAGCCCCCAATTGAAGATCATCCGTTACTAGAAGAGGAACTATCAGGAGAACCAATACCCTCACCAACAGTAGTTGTCCGGAGCCATTTGAGGAGCTCTGTTATCAAGTTGTCACGCTAACTCAGTTGCTAAGTCGAAAAAATCCACATCCAGCACTAGCACCAACACCATCGAGTTGTTTTATGGCAGATGCTCGAGCTCGGGCTACACGTCCCATTCATGACACTGGTAATGTTGTAACCTCGGGTATACCTTACATGACCTCAGGCTCTAGATCAGTTACTATGAACTCTGCTGAACTTAACAGGATCATGCAGGGTGGGATTGCTGCCAGTATGCTTAGGAATACTCAAGGGCCAACAAGTTTCATCCTTAACACCTCGTTTACTGTAGAGATCTGGTGTATTCCCTATCGGATAGATTCAAGTATCTTTTCATAAAAGAATATGATGGAAATACGGACTTGATCAACCATCTCAACGTATATACCGACTTCATGAATTTGCAAGTAGCGCCAGATCCGGTGATGTGTAAGGCTTTTCCCCAAATTTTGAGTAATGCTACTAGGAATTGGTTTTCTACCATATAGCCCAATTCTATTGCCTCATTCTCAGACTTGGCCGACAAATTTTTCACATTCTTTGTAAGTAGTAAACGCATTAGGAAAATTGCCGCTTCCCTTACGTAGCTTCGTCGAGGACAAAACGAATCTCTGCGTGATTTCATGACGATGTTCAATAAAGAAAACTTCAAACACCCGACCTATATATCACAACGTAGTGGTGTCAATTGAGCCTAGCGGCTCGTCGGCTCGTGAAAAAACGAGCCACGAGCCTGAGCAGGCTGACTCGCTAGGCGAGCGCTCGCCGAGCTAGCTCGTGGGCTCGTTTAAATATTGATTCTCTAAATTTCTAATATCTTGACTCTCTTTTACATTTTACATTATTGAGTTATAATGTTGATTTTACAATCTATTTTCTACACTACTACATAATCTATATTCATTTTTCAATTCTACTTCAACATTCAATTTCAATTATTCAATATCAATTATCCATTACAAACTTCCAATTCACAAATAGATCCACGCTCATTTGTTGAAAACTTATTCGGTGTCAGAGGTGAATCACCCGTCACGTCCCACAGTCAATTTCGGACTGAATTCGCCGATCTAAATGAATTCAAATGCAATTGCATGTGGTTCCTATAGTACTAGTAGTTGTTTGTCTTCTACCGCATGTAATCAAACGTCGAGCGGGAGTCAAAATGTGTTGTCTGCTGAATTAATTGATTACTTTAATCATAATATCCCTAATAACAAAACAATTAAGAAAAGTTCAGAAGAAGTAATAGAATTCTAGTGAAGGTACGAACGTCGATGGCCAGTGGTTTTTACAATGGCAAACGATCTACTAACACCTCCGGTTAGCGATATAGCTTCGGAGTCCACTTTTAGTACATGTAAGAGGGTTCTCTCCGAGGTCAGGAGCCTACCGAAAGAAGACATTTGGGAAACATTAATGTGCGTGAAGTACTGGGACGACGCTCATTTTCGACTGCAAGATAAATATGCTGAAATTGCATGTCATCAAGTGATATTTAATTTAACCATATTCACAAAAAAAAATTTAATGTCTTTATAATTTTTTTAAAAAAAATGTATACGTAACAAGTTGTTCCTGTAAAATTTTTAACTCTGTCTACTCGAAATTGAAATAGCTAGGCCCAAATCCGGATAAAGGAAGAGGGTTTAACTTTTTTATTATTATTATTATTTTAAAAAGGAAAAAGGTTTTAGAAATGTATATTTAAAAAATATTTAGAAAATGTATATCTTTTTTAAAGGTTTAGAAAAGGTATAGTAAACAAAATAAAAAAAGTTTACCGAGCGTGCGAGCTTAAGCTCGGCTCGGCCCACGAGCCACGAGCTCATGGGTCAAGCCGAGCAAGGTTGTTTTGTAACGAGCCAAGCGTCACAAAACGAGTATGAGCCGAGCTCATGGGTATATGGACCGAGCCGGTTCGACTCGGCCCATTGCCACCACTATTACAACAACAGTCTCTGCTCTCACATATGCCATAAAATGTGAGGCATTCAAAATGTTATGTTAAAAACCCCCACATAAGTCAATGACTGACCTCCTCACCCAAGCAGAGAAATATATTAACATGGAGGAAACATTGAATTTGAAGAGAACTCCTCATCCAACCTCAAAAAAGTCCGAACATAAGAGACAGCATGATCCCAACCCTGACCAGAAGTTTCTAGAAAAAAGTAAAGACAGAAAACATCGTCGACATCATTCACCCAACTAAACACTTCTAGGTCTAACGTTCCGATGGAAATCAAGGATATGAAGGAGCTTAGATAACTTTCACGAATGTAGTCCCCTCCGAATACTAGAGATGAGAGCAGATATTGTGATGATCATCGGGACCATGAGCATACTGTGGAGAATTGCAAAACCTTTCAACGGGAGATTGAGGCGCTAATCAAAAGGGGATTCCTAAGTCTTTGTATTAGTCATTACAAACGTCCAAGGAATGATGGTTATAAGGAAAAGGTTCCGAAATGAAGGGGGAATGAAGAATTTGTAACAGAGCCAAGCATAAATCAAGCTTCCTTCGTCATTGATATTGAACGTGGCTTGTGTTGGATGGATCGAATAGTTGATTTTATAACCAATGAATTTACCAGATGATTTGCGGATGTCAAGGACCATTCGAGCTCGGGCACCAAGGTATTGCATGATTAGGGGGACTTTCGCAATAGTTTCACTCTTCCATACCCTCAAAATCGTCCCAAGCCCTGACGAAAGTCCATAAAGGTGTATATGGGAATCACCAAGGAGGTCGGGCTTTAGCCTTTAGATATGGGTATTACTGGACTAGCTGAAGAAAGATGTCGCGGACTACATCAAGAGATATGACAAGTGTCAGAGGTTCGGCAACATTATTCATTCTCTGATCGAGGACCTCCCTACATTTATTGTGCAACCCCATTTGAGGAATAGGGTGTAGACATCCTCAGTCCCTTTCCACTGGCCACAGGATAATTGAAGTTCTTAGTCATAGCTGTGGAGTACTTTGCTAAGTGGACGAAGGCCAATCCCCTGGCAACAATTTCAGAGCCCAAGCTGAGGTTATTCATTTGAAAGTCTATTGTTTGTAGGTTCGAGATATCGAAGATCCTCATAACTGACAACGTGAGATAATTTGATAACCCACAGTTCAGAAGTTTTTACACCAACATTGGGATTAACCACCATCTTACATCATATCCACATCCTTAGAACAATAGCCTAACCGAGGTTACAAATCGGATTATCTTGCAAGATCTCAGAACGATGATCGAGGAAGATAGATGAGCTTGGTCTGATGATATATCCTCTATACTTTTGACATATAGGACGTCTTACAAAACCGCGACACGTAAGACACCTTTCATGTTAGCATTTGGTGTAGAGGCTACACTTTCGATTGAGATCAGACCGTCGAACCCCACGAGACTTTAGATCGGGTCCGAGGAGCATACGACAGAGCACCTTGACCTCCTTGAAGAAGTAAGAGAACAAGCCGCCTAACGGTTGCATCTTACCTGAATAGAACAGCTAAACACTTAAACATCAGGGTAAAATTCAGGAGGTTAAGAGTTGGAGATCAAGTGTTAAGAGGAGCCGAAGCAGTGGGACATACCCCAGGAAAGTTAGGACCTATTTGGGAAGGACCATTTGAAGTCATACGATAAGTACGCAAAGGAGCATAAGCTTAAGAGACACCTCGGGAAGACTACACTCTAGGCTGTGGAATGTTGATAATTTAAAGATTTATTACAAGTAGTTTGATTTTCTTTTAGCTATTAGTTTTTCTTTTCCGGTTTGTCGGGCTTGCACGCCCGCGTCTTTTTACTTTTCAGTTGATCCAGCCTGCGTGCCCATGTTCATTTTTTTTAGTTAGTAGGGATCTATCCAATAAAATATATTTTATCTCACACGACCTTAAAGCCTTACCCATGCAAGCACTTTAAAGCATTGCTCTGAGCAAGCACTTGAAAGCTTGCTTTGAGCAAGCACCTCAAAACCTTACCCCGCGCAAGCACCTTTTCGAACTTCATGCTCAAGAAAATCCATAGATTGATAAATCTAATCTAAGTGCTCGAGCTTCATGCAACTTGATCGCTCGAATTTCTGTTGATCGCTCGAATTTCTGAAGACCACTCGATATTTAATTAGTCGAGTTTGTTGCGTGGTTAATTCTAAACAGGTCGATCTCCTTGATCTAAAGCTACTCGAATCTCTAACTTGATGGTGAAATCATTATCCTAAACGTTGCTCGAGCTTAAAAACTCCAAGGTCCTTGAGTGTCTAACTTGATTGTTCAAGCTCCTCGAGTGTCTAACTTGATTGTTCGAACTCTTCGAGTGTCTAATTTGATTGTTCAATCAATATTTTTAAGTTACTCGAGCTCCCGTGTGTCTAATCTGATCATATTTAAAGTTGCTCGAGCTTCACAACTTAAGATCCTCGAGTTTCTAACATAATTAAGAAATTATTTATTCCGTAAAGATGCTTGAAGCCGATGCCATCAAATACTTGGACGTGCATTAAATGAACAATGAAACGTTGATGCAAAAATAGCAATCTAAAACTCAAGCCCTACTTGGGCAATGTACTTAACAAAAAACCAAATATGCAAATCCTAATCTGGCAATGTATATAACAAAAACCAAATATACAAAATGATGATCGGGGGAGGGATGGATCCTAGTCAAGGTCATTGTTCAAGGGCCTGCAGACTTCGTTTCCATCATCAGCACCATCCTCATCCTCGACCATTGTGCCCTCGGAATAAGAAAGCTCGAGCCCTTCGATGACGTCAGGCACTTAAGCTTGGGGCACGTGTATCCCCATCCCACCAATTTTCTCACTCACATTCTCTGGCACGTAAAGGGAACATCTGCGCCACGCCAACCTCATTGGAATATCTCCTTGGGAACAACATTCCTGTTAGCTTGAGACCTCCTCGAGGCCATGTCTTAATCTCGAACCTAGCAAACTCCGACCTAGTAGGGCTCTCCTATATGATAAGCTTTATCCAATTCGAAGGTGTTTGAGTCCTGCTATAAATATAATATCTCTTCCTAAAATGATTCTACCACTAAAGTTTTATCTTTATTCAAACGCATTGATGGTACAATACCAATCATGTTCAAACTTCTAAGCATGGTAGAACTACTAGGGATTTCACCAACATAATCCTAATAGAATATACTACATACCTCTATAAACACAGCACCCCAATTCATTATTTAGGTACGTTTTCACATAAATTTCAGCATATACTTTTTTACAAATTCTCTCTCTAGCTTAAGTATTGGAGGGACAACGATGACACACATCGATGCCTTCGTTTCAAGTATTGAAAGACCTCGTTCGTACTCGTTTTCAATCATCAAACTCGAAAATCAAAATGTACGATTTTTAGTAGCATAAGTACTGGATTATATAATTATATAAATTATAAACTTATCTATTCAAACCCATTCGTTTGGCAGGCGAATCTTTAATACAAATGTCAAAATATTCCTCCATGGAAAACAGTCCAAATATATATTACATACACCATTTTCTCCCTTATTCTCTGTTGCCGTCCCCCTCCCTCTCTCTATACATACATATTACATACACAAATAAATATATATTAGCAGTTTTGTTGCAGTCTATATAATATACATGCAGGCAGAGCACAAATGAGCATATTATCGAGCAAGAATGGGAACAAAATATATATGCACGCTTCTCTCTTTAATCTTCTCAATTCTCATTTACAAGTTTCTGTCAAATGCAAGAAAACGCCGCCAGAATCTGCCACCAAGTCCGCCGTCAGCGCTTCCAATCATTGGCCACCTTCACCTCCTGAAACCTCCACTCCATAGAATCCTACATCAGTTCTCACAGAAACATGGATCCATATTTTCCCTCCGCTTCGGTTCCCGCTTTGTGGTTGTTGTTTCATCATCATATTTGGTCAAAGAATGTTTCACCAAGAACGACCTCGTTTTGGCCAATCGTCCTCGTACCGCCATTAGCAAGTATTTTGGATACAATAACACCACCATTATCTTCGCCCCCTACGATGACCACTGGCGGAACCTCCGCCGCCTGTGCGATGTCGAAATATTTTCCCCGTCTCAACTCAACACGTTTCTTCCCATCAGGCTAGACGAGATAAATCGTTTACTTTGCAAATTATACAAAATTTCGTCGGCTGGGTACGCCAAGGTGAATTTGGAAGCAAAACTTATGGAGATGACCTTTAATAACATAATGAGAATGCTCGCCGGGAAACGGTATTACGGCGAGGATGCAGAGGAGGATGAAGAGGCAAAGCGGTTCAGGGAGCTTATAAAAAAGAGTTTGCAACTGAGTTCTGCTTCTAATCCTGGCGATTTTTTTCCCATTTTAGGATGGATTGGTTACAATAGTTTTGAGAAAAAATTAGCCACGCATAAGGAAAAAAGTTACAAATTCATGCACAGCCTCATTGAAGAACACCGGCGACAGCGGCTGAATGGCAAGTTGGAAAACACAATGGTTGATCATCTGCTTTCTTTGCAAGAATCAGAACCCGAATACTATACTGATCAAATCATCATTGGGCTTGTTCTTGTAAATCTCTACTCTCAAAATCAATATCTTTCGTCTCTACTTGCAACATTTATCTTCAACTAAATTTCAATGGACAGGCGCTAGTGGTTGCCGGCACGGATGCATCTGCGGTGACTTCAGAATGGGCAATGTCCCTTTTACTCAATCATCCACAAGTTTTGAAAAAAGCCAGAGAAGAAATAGACACTCACGTGGGGTTCAATCGCTTGGTAGAAGAACAAGATTTGCCAAAACTGGAATACCTTCACTGCATCATTTTGGAGACTTTAAGATTATTCCCATCAGTTCCCATGCTCGTACCACATGAATCATCGGAAGATTGCAAAGTCGGAGGCTACAATATCCCAAAAGGCACCATGTTATTGATCAATGCATGGGCAATTCATAGAGATCCAACTGTATGGGATGATCCAGTGAATTTTAAACCCGAAAGATTTGAAAGAATGGAAGTGGAAACCCATAAACTGCTGCCATTTGGAATGGGAAGGAGAGCGTGTCCCGGGTCGGGTTTGGCGCAACGTATGATCGGGTTAAGTTTGAGTTCGTTGATTCAGTGTTTCGAGTGGGAGAGAATAAGTGCAGAGAAAATTGATCTGAGTGAAGGCCATGGAATCACCTTGCCTAAAGCCAAGCCATTGCAAGCCATGTGTAGACCTCGGGATGCTATGGTCAATGTTCTTCAGGAACTTGCCTCCAATGTTTGATCAATTTATGTGTGTTTTGCCTTTTGCTTATCATAGTATTTGAATTTTCGAAGCTATAAATCAAAAATTAAATTAAGCAATATGGTATATTTTTTGTCTTTTCAATGGGCATTATTCTAATTCCAAAATCTGGTATATACGGTTGCCTCTTAAACCTTGTAATCTATATTGCTAACAAAACCCTACGTGTGAACCCTTTACTTTCTTAAATCATAATGGGGCCGAATTTAACAAGTGGACAACATTGACAATGGCGATGCCGTCGCCACCTATGACTCTGCCGCCTTCACTGGAATCGAAACATAGATCTGAAAGCTGTGGATATACGATTATCTTAATATTGAACCCTTGGATACATCAATTGTAGAAAACAAAAACGTTTTGTAATGATGCCTTATATTTCGTTTTAAGTAATGAAACAGGTTAATTACATCATTAAAGTTTTAAGTAACTACAACAATAGTCGTTAATGTTTATTTTTTTGGCTAATCATTCGGGATTCTCTCATATGTAACTGTAACATGTATTGTCAATAGTATTTTACAAGCATTAAATATATTTTGAAAACAAATCCAATTTTTTTGAATAAGTTAATATTTCAAGAATTGCCTTTGTTTCTTTTGGTAAAGATTTCAAAAAACAATTAGCTCTTGAAAATTTGCCATCAAGGTCATAAAATTTCGGGTTAATTTCACAAAGGATCACTGAAGTTTAAAACTTACAGAAACAATGACTGAAGTTTCATACACTTTCACAAACGGTCACTGAAATTTCATACACTTTCACAAATGGTCGCTGAAGTTTTAATTTGTTTCACAAACAATCACTAAAGGACCGTTATGATTTTAATAAAAACTTAAAGGACCAAAACACATGGACATAGAGGTTTACCACCTCAGGTGTAAATTTCTTTTAAGCAAGAATACATTATATTTTTATGTAATCTAAAATAAATAAAAGTGCATTAAAAGTTAGGAAACTTATGCACGATCACACAAAAATATAGAAAAATATTTATACATCATATCTAAATTTATGGTCTTGTATGTATAT
>CAIGRL010188563.1:0-11440 GCA_903798325.1 Fraxinus xanthoxyloides | reverse complement strand
AATTTTTTTTTTTTTTTTTTTTGGAAACATGAAGTCACCTGATCCCGTAGTTCTCTTGCAGAGAAGTCCAGCAAGTCACCCAAAAGCCTTCTTTTGAATATGGGCAATGATTCTTCACGTCTAGAAACAAAAGAAAGATGGTAAGGCCAAGTGTATGGCTCTAATGGTAAATAAGAACAAAAATTTAAAACACAGCATGGGCCGTTTGGTAACTAACATAATTGGCGAAACATTCAAGGTGAATAAGCTATACAGGAATAATGTAATTACACATTAAAACTAGAGAAAAGCACGAAAGGATGCATTCAATTTCGAATGAAAGAGAGGGGAGAGTGCGCTTGGAAACTCCAGGATAATTCAAATATACTTGAAATAACAATAATTTTCTCTCATACAGGTTAACTGATACTGTGAAAGCTTTCTCTTCTAGTATACCCAGTAGTAATGACTATAGCATCCAACCTCCCTTAAACATATAATTTGTCGATGATAGACTCCCCATAAGATTGACACATGCAAGGAAGAAGAAGGGAGTGGTTACAACCAACGTGAGGGATGCCAATTCAGCTTCAGTTAGTTAATAGAGGGTATAAAGGTCATAGTACTGTAGAAAGGGAAATGAATAAAATGTGGATGGGAGGGGAATGTAGGTAGGCTTAAACTTTCAATAAGAGGGTGGAGAGACCATGCCTCTCTAATAGCCTTGAAATTTGTCTGTTATTTTAAAGTTCAATCAATCATTTTCACAAACCATTTGTGATCTCTCGGTGTTCTAAGCCATTTTCTAGCAGATTTCCAGTGAAGGAATTCATCTATTAAATTACAGCAACTGGGGTTCTATCATTCTCGTATCAGAGGGAAAATGACACTTATGGATAGAGTGGCATTGTTGGAAACGAGGTTCGATGAATTGCAGGATGGAATGGGTACAATGAAATTGGAGGTCCAATGAGTCATGGCTGGATTAATGGAGAAATTCGATATGGTAATGAAGAAGTGGATGTACAGGAGAGAGATAGGAAGGAAAAAGGAGTTTCATCCAATTCACGGGCATCTCCTACAAATTCCGATGAACTGCAACAAGTTAATGATGCTGGAGAGGGCACAGGAGGTCACCTGCGCCGTGAGGAAACTGGGAGAATGGACAATCGAGGCCGCCGGTTGGAAATCCCAGTTTTCAATGGAGAAGATTAGGACTGTAGGATTTTTCGTACGGATAGGTATTTCAACATGAATCAGCTCACAGATTGGGAGAAGATTGAGGCTGCTACCGTCTGTTTTGAGGGTGAGGCTCTGGCTTTGTATCAATGGGAAGTTAGTCGACAACCATTGAGGAGTTGGGGAGATCTGAAACTCCTACTGCTTAATACATTCTGGCCATCGCAAGAAAGATCTCTTTGAGAAATTCCTGGCATTGAAACAAGATGGAATATTAGAGATTACCGTCGAATGTTTGAGATCTTTGCCACACCTCTGTAAGAGATTCCAGAAGTTGTGTTGGAGGGAAACTTCTAAACGGGCTTAGGCCAGCGATTAAGGCTGAAGTGAGAATGATTAGGCCGCAAGGATTTGGCCAGATCATGGAAATGGCCCAACGGGTTGAGGACCGTAATGGCTCCTTGAGGCGAGCCCAATTATGGAATGGGCCAATTAAAACCAAAAAATTATAATTCCCAGCCACCCATGTTCAGCCCATCACCAAACAACCCAATTAACACAAATATATCCCCAAATCAGTCATCCCATCTCATGGCACCAACACAACAAGCCCTTACGACGATACCCAAGACTGTTGTGCTCACGATGCAGCGTCCGGCGACTGCAGTGAAGGCTAGGTCTCCTTTTAAAAGACTTATTGACGTGGAATTACAGTTGAAGAGAGAAAAAGGGTTGTGCTATCGCTGCGATGAGAGGTATAGCCTGGGACACAAATATAGAAACAAAGAGCTACAAGTTTTAGTGGTGCAAGAGGACAAAAGAGAAGAGTAGATGGAGGAATTTGACGAGGAATAGGAGAAAATTGGGGATACCGTGGAGTTGTTCATAAAATCCATGGTGGGTCTCACCACGCCCAAGACTATGAAGCTTAAGGGGGAAATTTTGGGGCAGCCCGTTGTTATCTTGATTGACTATGAAGCTACCCATAATTTCATCTCTTAGGAACTCATTCAAAAGTTGGGATTACATGTGATAGGTTCGGCAAGCTTCGGTGTCCAATTGGGTACTGGACTTTTAGTTAAGGGTGGGGGAATTTGTAAGGGGTTGGTGGTTTCAGTGTCGGATATTGAGGTAGTCAATCTTACCATTAAAATTGGGTTGTACATATGTGATCCTTGGATTGAAATGGCTAGAGTCTTTGGGAAAAATGCAAGTGAATCGGAGAGCCTTAACTATGCGTTTTTAGGTAAGCGGGGAAACCATTTTACTGCAAGGGGATCCAAGTTTGGATAAAACCTATGTGACTTTAAAGTCAATGGTTAAGACATTTAAGGAGGGGGAACATGGTATCTTGCTGGAACTAGGAAGTCTGGGGATAGAGCTCGGAGAGAAGGTGACTAAGGTTCCCAACTCATTTAAGGAATTATTGCAGAGTTATAGCAAGGTGTTTGAACGGCACAATGAACTTCCACCTCCGCGCTCAAGGGACCATGCCATCATTCTACAGCTTGGTGCAACTCCGGTAAACATTAGACCATATCAATACCCATATGTTCAGAAGAATGAAATAGAGAAACTAGTCAGAGATATGTTGATAGCGGAATTATTCAACCCAACTTTAGTCCTTAATCAAGTCTGGTTCTTTTGGTGAAGAAAAAGACGGGAGTTGGGGGTTTTGTGTAGACCATCGGGCACTTAACAAGGTGATTGTACCTGATCGTTTTCTGATTCCCGTGATCGACGAGTTGTTAGATGAATTCCATGGGGCACAAGTGTTTTCAAAGTTGGATTTGAAATCGGGTTATCACCAAATCAGGGTTCGGCCGGAGAAAAACCCAAAAACCACTTTTCGCACTCATGAAGGGCACTATGAGTTCTTGGTCATGCCCTTCAGGTTATTAAATGCGCAGGAAACTTTTTGATACTTGATAAATGAAGTGCTTAAACCTTATTTACGGAATTTAATACTAGTCTTCTTCGATGACATTTTGGTCTACAGCCAGACGAGTGGAAGAACATCAGCGACACTTGGGTACGACACTTGGGTACAGTGCTGAGGATTTTACAAGAGCATCAGTTTTATGCCAATAAGAAGAAGTGCATGTTCGGCCAATGGGAAATTGAGTACCTGGGCCATGTTATTTATGAGAATGGTGTGTCTGCTGATCAGACAAAACTAGAAACAATGTACCATTGGTCGAGCCCATGCAATCTCAAGGTGTTGCCAAAAAGTGCCCAGCTAAAATCAATTTATGAGAGAGAGTTGATGGCCATCGTGTTTGCCATCTAAAAGTGGCGTCACTACTTGGCTGACACTTCGTGGTACGTATGGATTAACGAAGTTTGAAGTTCTTATTGGAACAACGTTTGGTGAGCAAGGATCATCACTACAACTTTGACATCCATTATCACCTGAGGTTAGAAAATAAAGCTACAGATTCTTTCTAGAATTCAGCCCACTTTAAATCTTTTGGCTCTGTCCACTTCCCGAATTCTACAATTAGAAGACATCAAGAAAGAGGTAGCTATAGATGGCATTATCAGCAAATTAGTGTCTAAGCAAGAATCTGGGATCAATGTCAAAGAGGGGTATGCTATGATCGACGACGTACTATGTTATCAGGGCAGGGTTGTTCTACCTAGTCACTCCACTTTTGTCACTCTTACGTTACAAGAATGTCATGACTCTAAGGTTGGAGGTCACTCGGGATTTCTTAAGACATACAAGAGGATCGCGAAAGAAGTTTACTGGCAAGGAATGAAAAAGAGGATAAAGGACTATGTAGCAGGTTGTGGGGTATGTTAGCAGAACAATATATGGCCTTATCTCCGGGTGGGTGATTATAGCCTCTACCAATTCCTGAATCTATTTGGGAGGATATACTAAAGGATTTCATTGAAGGGTTGCCATGATCAAGGGGAGCTGACACCGTTTTGGTCATTGCGGATCGTTTGAGTTAAGTAGGGACATTTCATTGGGTTAAAGCATCCTTTTACCGCCCCCCTAGTGGTTGAGGTATTCAGTATGGAGATAGTCCGCTTGCATGGTTTACCTTGCTCTATTGTGTCAGATAGAAATCGCATCTTTATGAGTACATTTTGGGTTGAGTTATTTAAAGCACAAGGGACTTACTTAAACATAGTACCGCCTACCATCCACAAACAGATGGACAGGCGAAAATTGTGAACAGGTGCCTGGAGACATTTGACGTGTTTTGCTTCAACTAGGCCTTGAGTTTGGAGTCAATTTTTGCATGGGCTGAGTACTGGTATAACACTTCTTTTCATTAGAGTCAATTTTTGCATTGGAGTCAATTTTCGTAATGAAACACTCCCCGTTCGAAATAGTTCATGGCCATGATCCGCCTCACATATTGCCTCTTGAAAGGAGGCTGACACGGTGTTCTTCTGTGGAACAACTTTTACTAGAATGAACTGAGATGTTGAAGGTGCAACTGCGGATGAAACAGGAGGCTGATGAGCATCGCCGTGATGTCCAGTTCGTGATGGGGACTTGGTTTATCTTAAACTTCGGCCCTATCGTCATAAATCTTAGGCTAAGCATCCGTATGAGAAGCTGTCTCCTCATTACTATGGTCCCTTCGAGGTTGAGTCAAAGGTGGGAAGGGTAGCATACAGATCAAAACTCCTTATTTCAGCAACTATTCATCCCATTTTCCATGTATCCCAACTATGTAAGGCCATTGGTGATGTCTGCCCTTCCTCTACTGCTTTCTACTACGGTAGAATTCATCTTGGAACCAGAGACCATTATTGGAGTTCGCCCTAATCCTACCCACACTCCTGCAGGTCCTGACATTTTGATCAATTGGAAGAATCTCCCAGATTATGAGGCAACTTGGGAGCCCTTTGAGACAGTATGGGTGCAGTTTCCTACCCTCCACCTTGACGACAAGGTGGATTTTGGGGCGGCGGGTACTCAAGGAAGAAGAAGGGAGTGGTTACAAACAAAGTGAGGGATGCAAACTCAGCTTCAGTTAGTTAATAGAGGGTGTAATGGCCATAGTGCTGTAGCAAGGGAAATGAATAAAATGCGGATGCGAGGGGAATGTAGGTAGGCTTTTACTGACTTTCAGTTAGAGGGAAGAGAGACCAAGCCTCTCTAATAGCCTTGGAATTTGTCTATTATTTTAAAATTCAATCAATCATCTTCATAAACCATTTGTGCTCTCTCGGTGTTCGTAGCTGTTTTCTTGCAGATTTCAAGGCGAGGAATTCATCGATTAAGTTACAGCAAATGAGGTTCTATCAGTTGAGAATTCAATTAGGCTAAATAATTCTCATCTTTATTATAAGACTAACAAAAATATAAAAACCTGCAATGAAATGGTTGGTAAAAGAATTCATCTATTCAGTTACAGTAACTGGGATTCTATCAGTCGAGAATTCAATTAGGCTAAATAATTCTCATCTTTATGATAAGACTAACAAAATTATAAAAACCTGCAATGAAATGGTTGGCAAAAGGAAAAATATCAAATTACAGTAGACCAATGAAAATATAAACCAAATTTACTTGTGTGGTTTTGTATTAAAAATTCAACTGACAACTGTCATCAAGTATCTGAATAAATACACACCATTTACACATGAATAGAGGGAGATTACCTTGTAGTTCGAGAAGGTACGGTGAACATATATTAGTTTGCAAAGGGGAGAAGGGGTTAAATGTATGTTATCAAGAATTAAGAATAAGAGATTAGCTATGGTACTACTCTTTGGTTAACAATGAATAAGCACACTTAGTGTGCCTGTTTTTGAAAGTTTTTTTTATACCCAGGGCTGTTTTAGTAATTCTGGAGTTTTTATAGCATTTGTCATTGGCCATTGAAGTCAGGTTAGTCGGTGTTACTTGGGTTTAGTTTGGAATAGAAGTAAAATGGGTTAAGTGACTTAAGTCTTAGAGTTATTAGGTGCTTTCTTTGTGGAGTTGTATCACTTCATTGGCTCGAGAATCTTTTGGGTCTATACCATATACTAGTGCAATCTGTTTGTTGAAAGATGGACAATAAAACTGAAGAGAAGTTCCACCAAAGATTTGAACTTCGAAACTGTCTTGCATCATAAATCTTCGTGAAAAGAGTAATTGAATCAACAAGATCTATCGAATTCAACATGATCTATCAATATCCAACAGCAAAGTTTAGAGTGAAAATGCTAGTAATTGCAGCTATACCTAATCCTGTGATCTCCAATGCTAGAACCACCAACCATAGAAAGCCATTCTGCACAATGAATTGTAGCTTCAATATCCTGTCAAAGTAATGACAAAATATATAATGGAACTGATGAATTGAAAACCAAACGAGAAAATCAAATGCAGTGTCAAACAAGAGCAAAACTTAAATAATTATAGTTAAGCTTCACAATAAAGGGTTTGCAAAAGAAGGTTTGATGTAGGGCAACCCTAGTGCAAATACGATAGCAATTTAATTTTTGTTGTAGTAAAATTTATTTCTTGTTTAGATTAGAATTTTTAAATCTTTTAAGTTTTCAATTATTTTTTTCTATGGTTTTAATTACTTATTTTTCCTTAGGGTATTAGAATTAGGAGATTTTTGCCTATATAAGAAAAGAAAGACTTTGTAAACCTTTTAATCATCAATTATATACAATCTAATTATTCTCTTACAAAACCTTCAAGTTTGAAAAATTAATGTTTCAAGGAACAATTCTGCTTCCTTACCAAAATTGGTATCAAAGCAAGGAATTTTACTTGACTTGTTGACTAAGGATAATACTAGGGTTCGAAAACATCAAGCACCAACATACCGGGTTTGAAAAAACTCTTCAAGATTCAGTAGACCTTAGTTATGCTCATTACTGAGCTCAGGCGTGAGCCTAAAAGAAAATAGTTAGCTCCGGCACATGACCACCCTAACCAAGAAGATTCAGATACCAATGATCTACTGTCGAATAGTGAGCAACAACGATTTGAAAGACTTGAGTTTACAATACAAGACTCAAAGCTCGAGCTGATAATGAATAAGTTGAAGTTTCAAAAGTGTCTAGTAAAAGGAATGGAAATTGAACTTTCCAAATCAGGACAGAGTCAAAAGTGAGACTCGTTAGATTGAAAATAAAAGTTTCATTGACCTATGTGATCCTAATGTCAATGAATTGCATATGAATTAGGAAAATAATAAAAATACAAATCAGAGTCCTTCTGTCAGTTCTTTTAAATTGACGAAGGTATTATTGATAGCAGAAGATGAGGAACATGAAAAATTAAAATCAGAATTAGTGGTCTCTATCGAAAGTGGACTCAAGGATGAGAAATTGAACCACATATCATTTTAGAAGAAATACCACGTATAAAGTGTCTATGGAAAATAAAACGAGCTAGGTAATAGCAAAGTTGACTTCAAACAATACAACTAAGGAATATAATGTTTATCGAGCACATCAAGAGATAGACTTTTTTCAATATTAATTAACAAATTATTTTTTTTAGTATTTTCCTTTTAATTGGATGTCTAATTTATAAGTCAATTTCGGAGGACATTTCAGAAGTAATTTGACACTTCATTAAAATCTAGCAGTACTAGTCATTGGCAAACTAATGGCCAAATCGAAGTGGCTAATCGCACACTTGGTAACATGATTCAATGTTTTTGTGAGGATAAACACCATTTGAGATAGTTTATATGAAAGCCCTAAACATATTGTGGATTTGTTAGTTTACCTCCAACTCTTGAATTATTTCTACCGCCGAATAGTTTACCGAAAATATTCAAAAAATAAAAAATCATCATAGGTAAGGAATTCAGAAGCTGTCAATTCTAAGTGGAAGGCTACAGTTGACCAACATCGAGACCAAAATTGTTCGACGATGGTGATTTAGTTATAGTACATCTACGAAAAATGTTTTGTTGCCTAATCGTATTTGAGTCAGTACTCACATAATTCGTGATTTACTTAAGATTTCTAGTCTATATCGAATGCTCGATATCGCAAGATTGATTATTAAATTATTTAAGCTGTTAAAATTTCTGTAGCAATATGGGACTCTTTTGATAGGTCATAAATAACAATGTATATTAGGCTTCAGAAAAAGTTAATTCAGATAAGGACAACAAAGTTAGAACAAATAGAATAAAAACTATGGTTATTGAATTTTGAAAGAATTTTATTCCTTTTTGTTTTGAATTTTGGCTTGTGCAAATTTGATGTATGTGGACTATCCATGATCGCTTGAGTTAATTAAATTATCCTAATCCTAACAAAGTTGTTATTGGAGAATATGAATTAATAGTTAGTTATTAGTAATTTAGTTATATTAGGATAAAGAGTTTAAAAGTCCTATACTATGAAAATACTTCTTGCATGTGCTTAATCATCCTCAATAGTTTATTATTTCCATTCATTTTTCTTTTGATAAAAATAGCAACAAAGATATTCATATGCATATATCGAAGAGTTCACGAATTAAAATTCAAGTAAAGGTGACAAACGGTGCTCAAACCTTAAGATTTGTTTCGAAAGAGGTAGACTCAAATCCCGTTTTATTTCAATTCATATTATATTTCAGCATGTATAAATATGATTATATGTTATACGTGACTCCTTATGGGGTATAAATATGAGCTGGTGGTGTAGTAGTGCACCAGAAATGTGAAGTTGGTGTAGTAGTAAAGTAACAAATGTTGGTATGTCGCGTGATCGTCGACCATTTAAGTAAATATGCACACTTCATGCCGCTTAAGCATCCTTTCACAGCATCAGGAGTTGCAGCCCTTTTGACAAAGAGGTAGTACTACGGCTGGACAAAAACCAATCTGAACTAGTCAAACCGATCAAGCCAACCCAAACCAACCGGTTTGGATTGGTTTTTTAGTTCAATTAGGCTGGGTTTAGGTTATGAAATCAAATTTTAGGTCGGATAGGGTTCCGGGTTATCTATTAAAACCCAATCAAACCTAACCCAACCCAATAAATTTGAAAAAATTAAAAAGAAAATTAGTACTTAACACCTAAAACCTAATGATCAAAATTCTCCTTTACCTCATGTCTGGAAACATTTCTCCAATGTTTCTCTTTAGACAAACCCTGATGCTAGTCCACGTGGGTGACTTGGGCGGAGTTCTGCTATAATACGACATTTCATGCATCTACAAACACTACTCCATTTCGAACGATTTATGGTTCCGTTACAATAGCCAAACCACATTGGTATACTCGGTGGAACAACACTTGCAGGATGGAGATAACATGTTACTGAATTAAAGGCTCATCTCATCCGTGCTCAAGAAACTATGAAGTTAGCAACTGACTGACATAGACGTAACATCCAATTGGTCGAAGGGGATTTGGTCTATGTCAAGCTCCGACCATATAGCCTTCTCTCCTTAGCAAATAGGCCAAATGAGAAACTAGGGCCTAAGTATTTTGGTCCGTTTGAAGTTTTGAAGCGAATAGGTCTAGTGGCCTATCATTTGAATCTGCCCCCTTCCGCCACAAATACACCCTATTTTTCATATTTCACAACTGAAAAAGGCCCTAGGACATAATGTAACACCCCGAAAATTTTAGAATAGAATTTATTTATTTTATATGCCATATTTTTATTATTTTAAAAAGTTGAGGGGCTAAAGTGATATATGTATTAACTTCAAATTTTGGGCTAAATATTTAGATATTGTTAAAGTGACGAAAAGTATATCAATATGGGGCTCGTTGGATAGCTCGTAAATTAATCATGTAAATTAGGCTCGGGAAAAGGTTAATTCGGATAAGTTAGTCTCAAGATATCAAATTGAATTTGGATGACGGATAGTGACGTGTATCCAAAGAATGAATGTAGGATAATTTTTTTATTTGATTAGAATTCTATTTGAAGTCAAAAATTGTCATTACTATCACGTATTGGGATTAGAATCACCTTTTTGTTGCGATAAGTACTATGTACACATGTCATATTATGATTTGTTTACTAAAAAATTCAATTCTTATAAAATTTGATACGATTTTCCATCTCAATTGTACAATGACTCAACCAATATATTTTTTACTATAAATAGTGTGTAATTGTCTCATAATTCACCACCAAAAAATTTTACACAGCAGCTTTCATACTAAACATCTGTAAATTTCAAGTAAATTTTTTTTATCAAAAGCTCGTTTGATCAATCAAGGTAAGATACTTCGGTGCAAGTGGTTTGTTTCCTTATGCTTTTATATTTAGTAATTTATGTATGAATTGTAAGTGGACATTCGGGGTTCTTTATTAAGAGATAAGAGATCCTATGGGAATTTAAGATGACGTAAGATGGGTGTCGCCTGGTCACCGATATACTCCATAAGAGAAGAGTGGTATGGAGTGTTTTATCTTATTGTGACATAATTGTGTATGAAAACTGCAAGTATCATACCGAGTATTTTTATATACTCACTCTTACAAAATTTTACAGGTAAGTTCAGGTCGATTCGAACTGTGGCAAGATGGTGAATGAGACTGTCAAGAGGAATCAAAGAGATAAAACATTAAGTTTATTTATTTATTTTTCCTTCAAAATTATTAGTCAGTTTAATTTGTTCAAAGACAATTATTTAATTTGTAATGGATATTTCAGTTATTTTTATTTAAAGAATATTGTTTTATCGTTTTCGCAAAGAAATTGAATTTTTAACACACTGGTATTTGTAAAATTTTGGGGCGTTATAGTTTGGTAGCAAATGTTTTGCTTTTCTGTAGACTTTGTAGTGAAAAAAATGTTACTATTCACGTAAACAGTGCACGGCACTGTTCTTATGAACAGTAAGTGTCACTGTTCATTTTTTTTTTTTTAAATTATTTTTACAGATTTTTCTTTTCTTTTCTTTTCTTTTGTTAAATAAATGATATTAAAAATTATTTTAAGTAATTAAATAACAGTTTTTAAAAGTGACTTCAAATTATGATTGTGCATGTTTCTATGTTTAGTTCTAGCCTTCGGGTGGTATTTTAAGATTTATCAATTGGAAAATTCATAATTTAAGAAGTCTCAAGTTTTATTTAGCCCCCGTTTGACACGAGTTAATTTCTCATTCTCATTCTTCATTTCAACCCCTTATTCTCCAAATAAAATAATATTACACACAAATAAACAAAAAATTCATCACTTTCCACCCCACATTCTCACATCAATCACTATTCCAAAATTTATATTCTCCTCAAAATTAGATTCAAACACAAGCTTATTGTTTTAGTTTTCTTGATTTGAGTATTCGCAGTATTGATAGGCCTTGTCAAAATGACATAAATTGTCTAAGAAGAGCTTGG